>CAUJNA010003749.1:284896-314896 GCA_963377175.1 Effrenium voratum | reverse complement strand
CGGAGAACCTCCCTGAAAGCTCCAGGAACCGGGGAGCCCCAAAAAGCCCGTGCGGCCCCCCAGACCGAATGGACGAAATGCAGGCCCATCGCACCAGCGATGGACACCCGATTTGAATGGGACAAACCACCTAGGTGCGACAGGGAGTTCGTTCAAACGAGAACCCAGTGCAGAAAAACACCGCCTAGCATCAAGCAGCCCGCGAGAAACCAAAGCCTCGGCCCAAGCGATGGACGAAGCCTTTGGCAAGTCAAGCGCCTGGACTCCTGAAACCCGTGGGTGTGACCCCGGGCAAGATCTCGTTTGGTCCAGGGAGCATCCGCTCTTTTTCTTACCCCTTAAAACTCCAAGCCCTGGGGAAGTTAATCTGTTACAGACATATAGCCCAGGTTACCCCCAAAAAGTTGAGAGAAAAGTTTCGTCTTTTCAAGAGGTAAGTTCTGGGTGGGGGAGGGGCCACCCTCTCGCCCTCTTTCCCTTGACTCCAAGTGCCCGAGTGCCCGGCGAGCCCCGTGGAAGGCCCAGCACGTCCACCACTTTGGCGCGGACCTCGGCGCGAAATTCTCTCGGCCGGAGTTCGGCCGGAGTTCGGTGATCGGCCACCGCGTTGGCCCCGGTCGAAGCTTTTTTGCGACCAAGCGGTTTGGTAAATTCGTGGGCGGGGGGGGGGGAAAAATAGTAAAAGGAGAATTCAAAGAATTATTCTTTCTACTATTTTTTCCAACAGCAACACAACAAACAGAAAACAAAATCCAGAACAACAAGCAAACAAAATAAATAATCACAACCAGCAACAAAATTATTTAATCACAGCATACAACATTAAATAATTCAAACAAGCATACCAACAAAACAGCAACACTCTAAATCATCAAAGACACTCAACTCAAAAACACACATCAACAAAAATCAAAGCAACATACCAACAAAAAATATCATAAGAGTATCAAACAAAACAAAAACAAGCAGCCAAAGCACGAAAAAATCAAAGAAGCATGCCAAGTCTAAACAACGCACTTTGAAAGAGATAAGCAAATTAGGAAAATATAATAATTCAATCTTTACAAACGATAAATATATTACAATTATAACATATAATAGTTTACATGTGATAATCATAGTATGAGTTCAACTTTATTCTAATTAATTTTAAAATTCTCTTTCAATTCGTTTCACTATTTTATCAACTGTTTTTTCATTATACATATTATTTCCTATTTCTTTTTATAAACACCTTCATTACACTAATTGCATGTCTTGCTGTGTATCTAAGTTCGTGAGCTTCATACTTACAATTTAAAAACTCATTTACAAAATCAAAGTCATTATCATTCAATGCTTCGTATTTTAAACGTTTAATGCTAAAAGACATATTGTATAATCTTTTTACCAGGCTATAATACTTATAAATAAAACCATTCACATATCCATTATCTAATAAATTATCAAATTCTATTTCAGTCAAGAACTTATTCATTTCAATAAAAACAAATATGTCTAAATCATCATCAAGAGTTTCAGCATTTCTAGTATCAAAATCTCTGTTGTTCATATCATCAATTTTGTTTATAATTCTATTACAATTATCACATATCATACATTGACAAATATTATTACTAACACCATCTATAAAACCCTGTTGAATTGTTAACTTTAGCATCCCACAGTCTTTACATTTGTAATTCATAAACTTTTGTTTCAATATATTTTTAACATCAATATCTTCATGGACAGTATCACTAAATTCACTATACACACTTTCTACATCACTATATTCACCATATTCACTTTCTGTATCACTCATTTGTATCTTAATATATTAAGTCTTTATTCCTTTAAGTCATGTTCAAAGATTTAATCATAAATATTTAAGTTGTGAAAAACCTCTCCTCCTTCGTTTCATCAGTTTCATCATATATTTTAATAGGCGTGGTGTCCCTTGTATGATTTTTTCTTCAATATATAAAACGCTATACTGACATTATAATTATAACATATAAGGGTATAAATGTTATTATTATAGTATGGTTTTAGTCAAAATAATGCCCCGATTTTATCAAAATCATTCCCCGATTTTATCAAAATCATTCCCCGATTTTATCAAAAATCATTCCCCGATTTTATCAAAATCATTCCCCGATTTCATCAAAATCATTCCCCGATTTTATCAAAATCATTCCCCGATTTTATCAAAATAGGTGGTGGTTTGGTTCATTGCAATTGCATGTGCTCAAGTTGCAAGCCCAACCCCAAACCTAAATCCTTAATCCGTCAAACTCACTAAGATTTCACAAATTAATTCGCTAGGTATTTTATATAAATCTTCCTGCTTATGTATTGTTGGATTGTCACCCCATTTTTCCTTAGTGCCTGATGGTAGCCGTTGTGCAGTTTCAATATGTTTATTATTTCTGATGTTGCCACAATCCTTTTTACATAATTCTCTAGGTTTCCATATTTACAATAATCTACATCTTTAAAATCAAACTCATCCATAAACTCTTGATGTTTTAATAATCCAGTTTGTGGATTTTCGATTACAAAATATTTAGGATTAAAATATTTGATAATCTCAATAGTTTTTAAGACAATACTATTTGCATATTCGATATTCCTAATTCCCCTAGTTTTTGCTACACTATATTCAGTGCACGGAGGACTACTCCAAATAAAATCAAAATGGTTTCTGTCAAACTGTTTATAATCCCATTTCAAAATATCGATATTTATATCAGCGTTTTTCAAGTCTAATGATATCACATTAAAACCTAAATCACGAGCAACTTTACCAACAGAACCACTGCCTGAAAATAATTCTAATAAATTCATTTATTAGAATTATTTAGATATTAATTATTCTAATACATATACTCCATCATCATTTTTTGAAATTTTATAATAGTCTAATGTTTGTTGCTTTGGTTGCTTGATTTTTCCTGTATTCAACATATCACAATATTTCTTTTGCTTTGTAGGATAATCACCCGTTGGTCTTCCTATAGATTTTGCTTGAAATATCTTTTCGATTTTTTCCTTCTCCTGCTGTTCGCTTTCAACTGGTTTCATTTTGTCATCAATGGATTTAATCATATCATTTAAGGTTTTAATATGTTTACCAATTAATGTTATCTTCTTCATTAAATCATTAATAGTATAATTCTCATTTTCAGACATTACTATATATTTATTTAGATAATTATTTATTTAATTATATATTTATAAAGTGCAATTATGTTAAGTCTACTCTTTAAATACTAATTTTTCATCATTTGTTTAACAGTTTCCTGTGTTTCGTTTTCATTATTATCGGATGGTGTTGCTTGCCTACCAAATTTAAAAGTTATACTATGGACATCAGTTTCTAAGTTGATACTGTCTTTAGTTTTATCAATATTCATTTTCTTATCATTTTTACTTATTTTGAAACTTGTTGGAATACATGAACATTTACATGTTATATTGTTTTTTATTTCTAATTCATTTTTAAGTTCTAACATCTTTTTGCACATAGGACAAGCAATCTCAAATACTGATGGTTCTTTAACAATTTCTCCGCTATCTTCTGTTGAAGAAACACTTAAACCTGTCTTATTCTTTTTGTTTTTCCTTTTTGGAATTTATATTAATATTTATATTTTTAATATATTGTATCAAAAACTTAATTAATTCTAAAATAGAATAACATATTGTTTTACATCTATTATCAGTTATTAGTACTTGTTCTATATTCTCCATTTCATCTATTATATTAATATAATCTATATAACTCCTTTTCATATTAAATAATAAGATAAATTATTTTTTCATTTCTGTCTTTCTTTTCTTGTAAAGTTTTTTCATTGTATCGTCTTTATTCCATCTATATTCCACAAATTTCTGATGATGTTTTGAATTTAGATGTTTAAATAAATATTTGTCATCATAAGTTTTACCACAACTGCAATGGATAATAGTCATATAAATAATAAGATACAATATTTATTTAATCTTATTATTTTCATGCATGATAGAATATTCGGAGGGCACAGCACTGGGGTTTTCTTTACAATGCATCAAACTAATTAGCTTCAATGCTCATTGATTGAAGCAATGGACATCCCGTTCCATTTAATATTAAATAGAATATGTATTTAAACTATTTTCTTTAGTAAGTTTTATTGCAGTTGATAGACTAACATCTTTAATATTAATATCAATAACTTCTTCTACACTATTTATCATTTCATTTGTATACATATCGGGATAATCTTTCATAAAATTTACTAACTTTCTAAAATTAAAATCTAGGTTATTGTCATTTTCAATTGAGGACTTGGATACTACGATATTTTGTTTCTTAATTGCCGATAAAAAGTATAACATCGTATCATAATATATTTGTTCAGTGTCGGGCACTAAGATATCACCAAATTTATATATCCTCCGAATACTAGCCACTTCACTTAAATTAATAGATTCTATTGCCATTATGATATAATTATATTATATATTTTTTTATAAGTATTTATAATATTATTTTTATTATGCCTGATGTAAAACCAATTGATGAAATCAAATATGACTTTAAGCAAAGCAAGCACGAGGTCGTCCCTAAATTGCCGATGAGAGCGATGATTGTGGGCCCGTCAGGCTCTGGAAAATCGACGCTACTTGTATCAATGATACTTGATATTTATAGAGGCGCATTTGAAAGAATTTTTATCTGGTCTCCATCAGTAAATTTGGATAGTATTTGGTTGCCTGTTAAAAAATACATTAAAGAAGGTTTGAAAGTAGATAATGATAAAGAACCGTGTTGGTGGGATGAGTTCAATGTTGAAGATTTAGAAAAAGTTATAGAAACTCAAAATAAAATAATTGAATACCAGAAAAAACAAGGAACGAAGAAATTATTTAATATTTTGGTAATTTTGGATGATGTATCTGATAATCCAGCAATAACAAGAAATAACAAATTGTTAAATTCTTTATTTTGTAGAGGTCGTCATAGTGGACTATCAACACTTGTAAGTCTTCAAAAATCATCAACCGTACCACCAATTATTAGGGTAAATATAAGTCATTTGTTTTATTTTAAAGTTAGAAATTTTAAAGAGATAGAAATATTGCAAGATGAATTATCAGCAATTGTTAGAAGCGATAATTTACATGAAAGCAAGAAACTAATTTATAAAATATATGAGACTGCCACTGATGAACCGCATAGTTTTTTATATATTAACCTTTTAGAAAAGAACCCAGATAAAATGTTTATGAAAAAGTTTTCTCAATATTCTCAATATTTGAAAATTGCTAATTAAATAATTAAATAATTTAATATATATTAATATTATATGATATTTTATGATTTACCAATAGAAATTAAAAACCTTGTATTATCTTATAATTTAGGTGATGTTAGATTATTAAAAATAAAAAATAGTAATATTGTTAAAAAATATATTAATAAATATAAACCAGTTTACAAGTCTTACAAATTAAATAACATACATTATTTTGAAATTGATAATATTAATATTAATAATGGAATATCATATATTTTTAATTTAAGTGAGTTAGATAAATTACATAAAAAAATATAAACCATTAGAATTATTAATTGAATACAAGCTACTTGCTACATTTGCTTCATATAAATGTATAAAGCATGTTTGCGATCGCGCTTTAACATCAAATAATTTATTTGATATTTATTATTTTCTTAGTAAATATTTTCATGAAATTAAATTAATCTATAATAGCGATAATAGCTATAATACGATTAATGCTATTTCAGAACAAGTGAACAAAATAACTATTAAAATCATCAATGATGATACACAAAGTTTTATTATGAGTAAATTTTATTCATATTTTTTTAATTAATAGCATTAAGCCATAGGCTTAATGTCATTAATTCAGAACAAACTATAACTACACAAATTTAACGCTGGTAATTTATAAATTAATTTGTCACTTTTTACTTTCTCCAGTTTTTCTAATCTTTCACTCATTTGCTTAATTGCGTTCAACTGTATTTCATCAATATTACTTAAATCTAGTTGTTCTACATCAATATCATTGATTTTATCAATACTTGAAGTTTCAACGTTACTATTTGAATTACCCATTATATATTATTATTTAGATTTTTATTATTTAGATTATAATACAACAACACACATTCAAAGGAATTAAAATTGGCCATAACAATCCCCAAGCAATAGGAGTTAATAGCATACAACACTTATCTACTCGTCTGTGGAATTTCTCTTCTTTCCTTTGTTTTTTTAATTCTTTAATATATTCATCAAATTTAGAATGACTAAAATTACATTCTTCATTATTACATTTATCTAATGTAAATTCATCTTTATTTAATTTAGTAATTCTACAACCACAATAACATTGTTTTTCTCTCATACTATTATTCTTAAATAATGCTTCTATTTTAACTTTCCTGTCAATGTCCATATATATATCTAGATATATTTATTATTTATTTATTTATTTATATATTTATATATTTATATATTTAAATTATTTTTTTTCTTTTTTAAATTCCTTAATTTCTTTTTCAAGTTTATCTACTTTATCATTTAATTCTAATACTGCTTTATGAACTAACACGGGTAACACTAAATAGTTCAATCCTAAATACTCTGTGTGTTTACTAACAACATTTTCAAATTCTTTCGGGATTGCTTTTAACACTTCATCTGCTATATATCCTATATGAGTTTTACCACCATCATTTCTATCGTGTCTTTTAAACTTCTTCGGTTTAAATTTCTTAATAACATTCATACAATTAGATTTGATATTGTCTATATCATATTTCAATCTTGAATCAGGTGAATCCACAAACGTTCCGTTGATGGTTACTGTTGTTGCTGTTAAATCTATATTAGTTCCTGTTGATGGTTCAATTAAATTACACAACATTTTTTTCGTTCCTGCAACTGTTACATTTTCATTAAAAGTCGATGGAGCATTATTTGTAAAACTTTCAGTATTTACTGTAGTTCCAAATGTCTTATCAATAGATAATAAAACTGAAGGTGTACTTGAAGCATCTGAAACTCTAAACGCAGTGTTTGATTTTCTGAATATTACATCAATTGTAGATAAATTAGTTCCATCATAATAAGTTGATATTTCCGATGTTCCCATTTTAATATCAGTTCCAGTAGTCATTGAAATATTATCCAAAAATGAAACCGTTGTTAAATCAAATGATTGAATGGTATTAGTTGCTAAATATGCGTTTTGAACTGCTAAGTTAGTATCAACAGTTACTAATGTTCCACCATTAGGCGCTATATGATTACTTCTTAATGCTCCATTAGTTTTAACATAAACATCATCAGCAAATAAATTACCCATAAAATCAGCAGTAGCAGTATTAAAAGTCCATCCGCTAGAAATATTAACAGCTCCGACTATATTAGATTGAACGGCAGGGTCTCCACAAATAAATCTAATTGAAGAATTAGCATCACTATTCCTCATATCAAAAGATGAAAAAGCACTAACATATCTATATAATTCACAATTTGTATCAATTGTTAATTTACCATCACTAGCAATATTAACATCATCACAATTAACAGCAGCATTTGTATAAATATTACCTAACACATCTATAGGTTTACTAAAAATAGTTTTATTAACTAATCCATCACACATAAAATATTGGTTAGAAGCATTACTAACATCACCAACACTAACGGCAACAAAATTATTATGAGCCATATATAAACCTTCTATAGCATCAGGAGTATATCTTCGTATTGAACCATTATTATTAAAATTCAAATATGAACCATTGTTAAGATTTACTGCCTTGTCAGTTCCTATAAAATCAACTGCGTCAGTAAATCTCGATTTTCCGGCACAATTCAAAACATAACCATTAACTCCAACGGCACCTAAACCAAATCTATCCTTTACCCAAACTCTTCCAACATTAGCATCTCCTATTTGAGTTTCCCATTGACCTCCTGCGCTACTCATCCACATTCTACCATCTCTGTTAATATTAAATTCACGATTGAACATTTGAAAAGTCATTTGCAATCCAACATTAGGCGACGATGTAGTACTAAACTTATTACATATTATAGAACCAGTAGTTAACATATTTAAATTACTGTGTAAAGTTGCATTATCACTAAAACTAATAGCACCTGCTACTGATTGAGCGTTAGTATCTATTTTATCTAACTTTTGACCTAATGATGTATCCTGTGAATTATTAGTAGTAATTATTGAATTAATTGTATTTGTATTTCCTGTTATTAATCCACTTAATCCATCTGATTGTAAAACATATCTAGCGTCAGAACCTGCTATATCTAAAATTGATGAACACGAAAATAAACCAGATACTTGTAAATTACTTAATATTGTGGTATTATGATTTAATATTATTTTATCATTTTGAAAAGTTGAAGAATTATTAATTTCTACATTTCCAAAACCTCTTTGATTTAAAAACATTGTTGAACCTGTCAAACTTCCATAAACATAACTATCAAAATAATTATTATACATTTCAAAGAAATTATTATAATTTCCAAAATTTGCTATTTTGAAAATTGAAGTAGTTGTTATATTATGAATTAATGTATTATTTAATACTGATGTATTTAATTTATCTGATAATAAATTATTAGTTGTTATTTTATTGTAATATAAATTACTATCAAATGAACCTGTTTGTAATTGAGATATTAAATGAGAATTTGATGAAATATTATTATAATTAGTTGATACAGTAGAATTTAAATTATTTATTAAATTTGTATTTGATGAAATATTATTCAAATTTGTATTAATTAAATTAGTATTTGATGAAATATTATTAAAATTAGTTGATACAGTAGAATTCAAATTATTTATTAAATGTGTATTTGATGAAATATTATTAAAATGTGTATTAGTTAAATTAGTATTAGAACTAATATTATTAAAATTAAATTATTTATTAAACTTGTATTTAATGAAATATTATTAAAATTTGTATTTGAAGTTATTGTCAGATTACCTATTAAAAAAGAATTTGAACTAATATTATTTGATAATACATTAATTTCTGTTTTGTCATATGTTTCAGTTATATCATAAAAATTAGCATTTATCTGCTCCTTTGTATAGGTGTCTGCTTGGTCTGCTTTACTATCTACTAATACTGTTTGAATGTCAGATTTACTCGCGTAAAGGTCTTCTATATCATTGACTGCTCCATCTTTTACTTGCCTAATTCTATTTGCTGTAATATCAAAGATATTCATTAAGTTGTTGCTCATAATATTATATTATTAATTAGAAAATCAATAATATCATATTTTTTTATTTAATCATAAAATGTTACAGAATTTGAACGGATTTCAAGGATACACTCATGAACCATTAGAATATAAAGTCTCTCTGCCATTTTACTGTCATCATATAATGTTGAACCATCCAACGCCTTTATTTTTATTACACAATTTGAGTTATTTTTTAAATTTAAACCTGTATACGCTGCTGATTCTAATTTTTGTAAATTAAAACCATACATAAAAGCGTGAGACCTGTAATCTTCTGCTCTAACTAACATTGGTTTATCAGAACAATGCATAAGATGGGCGTATGCTTCACGGACACCTTGAATTTCTTGACTTGGTATGACTTGATTACCGATTACTAAAGAAGCGGATAAATCATATTCTGGGGTATAAATACCTACATCATTTGTTATATTCCCTAATGGGTGATACATACGATTATACTCTTTCAACAGCTCTCCATAACCTCCAACATAAGCTTTTGCTGATGGGTTTGAAAAAGAAATAAACAATTTATTTAATTTAGATACATTACGGACAATTGTAGTAAATACTTCAGTTTTAGCAGATGCTGTTTGTTCTTGCATTGTTTCAGTTTCAAAAGTAATTGGAAGAGAGCCAGTTTCTAAAATTTTACTGTATTCTGCGTATAAAGAATCGTCGAGGGTGTAAACGTTGCCTTTGAAAATTGGCTTGGTAACAGACCACTGTATACTCGTATTTGAAGCAGTGAAAAGTCCTGATATATTAACAATTGGTTTTAATACATTAGTGGTTAAATACAATTCAACTGTTATTGGACAATAAGATAAAGGTATCCAGTTTTCACAAGTCTTAAAGCATTTTAAGTTTAAATCAAAATAGACATTAGCACCTTTACCTCCTTTAATTCCTCTAAAATTGTTATTGGTAACATTTCTAACGACTGCTTGAGTAGAGGAGGTTGCTGACGCATCACAAGTTAAAAACCGTCCATCGTGATTAAGAATAGTATTTCCGAAACCTAATGCTTCATCAATTCTTTTTTCTTCTGATGATTTTAATACATCTTTCATTGTACTCGCACGAGAAAGAGAATTTAAATCGCATACCATTAACACACGCACCCTATCAAAGAAACCGGCTGTGTCAATTGGTCTAAGTTCGTGACCTTCTGCGTTATCAGTGTTGTTTAGAGTAAATCCTAATAATAGAGATGGTAAGGACAACCATTGATTAGGTGGTCCAGTAATGTTAAATCTAATTACAGAATTTGTATCAGCGGTATAAGTAGAAACCGATGAAGGGTAAAAGTTTTTACTTTCTTTTGACCGAACATAAGAACCGCCATCTTTTAATTTAAATCTTAAATTCTTTTCAACAAGGACATCTTCAATATCTAATGTTTCCATCTTTATATATTTAGTAATAGAAAATATTATATGATTCTATTATTAAATTGATTTATTTTAAAGTGTGAATAATCTATAACTTCTTTTTTATAATTTTTATTTAATAGTTTTTTAGATTTATTTTTATTATTATTATTTTCAACTTTATAATTAGGGTCGCGTTCATCTTCTACAATCTTTTTAATGTCATCATAACTGACTTTCTTTTTAGGATTTATAGTGTTTTCTATATCATTATTAGGCATTATATATAAGACTACAAAATTTCCTTTACAGGTTCAATGCTTCTTGATACGTCCTTGCCAGTATCACCATATAATGAGTGTTGATGATTTGTTAATGGGTTAAAACCTCCTCTATTTGATGTTATACTGCCTCTATCCAAAATACTGACTATATCTCCAAAATTTCGTATGCTTGTGTAGTTGTCATTGTTTTTGTTTGACATTGATATAAAAGGAGCACCGTAAGTAGTTAATCTAATATTTCTATCAGGATTTTCTTTTAAATATTTAGCACTCGCACTACTACCCAATGAATGTGAAATAACTTCACTAATATTATGGTTTTCATCAAGTATATCGCTAATATCTCTATATCTTTCACTGAATGAACTTAAGCCAAATGGAATTGTAATATCACTTAAAATATCATCAATATGTGATTTAATATTAGACTTACCACATGTCCCAGCAACATATAGTTTATTATTATCCAAATAATAACCTTTTCCATTTGTATATGCTTTGCTTAATCCTTCTGTGTCAGATAAATTATTATTATATTTAGGTTTGAATAATGATTTTTCTTGTTGAATTTCATTAATTATTTTTCTATACATTTCACTATGACCTTGATGAAGCGGATTGTATGATTTTAATTTTCCTTCTTTTAAGTAATATTTTTATTTTTCATATATAATTAAATTATAAAATTTCTAATTATATCAACAGTGCTTATCGTGATTTAAATGACAGTCAATCTACATCAGATTTTGTTATTAATTTAAGAGAGCAACAAGAATGCGGACCAAATACTAAAATGATTTGTCACGAAGTATCTATCGCTAATTCATTTTATCCAATTGAAGATAATTTAAATAACATATTATATTTAACATTAGGAGGGATATTAATAGGAGCACCAGTATATTATTTTATTGTAGCACCTGATAAAGGTAGTTATGTAGGTAGTGAATTAGCAACCAAATTACAAAATAAATTGAACACTGCAACCAATGGGACCGATGGAAACAGTAACTTTTTTACTTGTAGTTATTCAATAAAAACAAATAATATAACTATAAGTTGTAACTATATTTCTTACTTTTTTGTAATCCATACAGATAAAGAATTACAAACTAATTATAGTTTTGGTGTTGATTATGATAGAGATTATCCTAATAGTATTAATGACATTTTAGGAAATACTACTGAAAAAGTAAATACTACAGCAGACCCTTTTGTTAGTGGATTTATATCATTTTTACCTGTTAAAAATATTTATATTCATTGTAATGAATTAAGTAACGGAAACCAGTTATGTAGTTTTGGTACTTCATCAATAATAAAGAAAGTA
The DNA here is from genome assembly GCA_963377175.1 of Effrenium voratum. NCBI lineage: Eukaryota > Dinophyceae > Suessiales > Symbiodiniaceae > Effrenium > Effrenium voratum. The sequence goes on along the minus strand of CAUJNA010003749.1, from coordinate 302,616 downwards.
CCAGTTTTAACATCATTCGGCAACCTCATATATGATAATGAACTAATTTTAAATGATGCTAATGATGTTAGCATGCGTTCATTGAATAGACTTCATTTTAGATTTACTGATGCGTCGGGTAGAGTTTTAAATATGAATGGAACAACAAGTAGTTTTAGTTTAACATTTTTTGAAGGTTAGAAAAGCATATATTAAATATTTTAATATAAATATTTGTTATATACTAATTATATTAAAATATTTTAATATAAATATTTATTATATACTAATTATATGGTTAAACATATTGAAATAGTAGATGTAGGCAGTGAAAATAATGAAGCACCTAAAGAAGTAGAAGAAATTAAAGAAGAACCTATTATTAATGAAAAAAAGGAAGAAGTAGAAACTAATAATATTATAAATGAAGAAAATAATAAAGACAATACACCAGATAATAATATAGACGAACCACCAAAGCAAGAATTAAAATCTAAAAGATACTCAACTGAAAAAGTGGAATGTCCAAAATGTAAAAAAATATTTAACAAAATACACTTTCAGATATCGTCATAACTGTAATGGAATACCAGTTAAAAAAGAACCAGACCCTAACAAAGTTGTCCGTAGAAAAATTATGCATCCTGCACAAGCAAAAGAATTTGAGAATAACGTGTATGAAAAAGTCAAAGATAATATTCCAAAAGTGGATGAACAAGAAATAGAAAGAAGAGTTGAAGAAAGGTTAAAGCAACATATAGAAAGCACAGCAAATAAAGTGTTTGAAACTGCAAAAGACCGTTACAATAATATTAAAATGGAACGATATAATAAAAATAAACAGAAAATTAATAATTTAGCAAATAAAATTATTTAATCTAATTATTATTATATAATGATTATTGATAAAAAACAATTGCTTATGCGTCGTAGAGAAATTTATGACAACGTTGTAAATAGAATAACAGAACCACAAAATAAAGACAAACCGAATATCAGTGATGTTATTGATAGAAAAGCAGTTTTTGAAACAAACAAACCAAAAAAGAAGAATAAATATAAATCAACTCAACATTACTATTATGAAGTGGACAACAAGGCACACCAACCTAATTACACATATTTGAAAGAATTACAAGAACAATTAGAACGTCATAGCGCTAAAAAAGATTATGCTGTATTTCAAAATAAAAGAAGATATCAAGAAGAAGCACAGGCGTATTTTAATGAAATCCAAAGGTTGGAAAGTGAAAAATTGAGACATCACCCATCAAGTGAAACAGGTAAATCCTATTCAGAAATGATTAAGAAGAAGAAAGGGATAATCAATCAATTAAGACAAGATAATGATGTTGAAAAAAATAATTAAATTAATTAGATTAATAAATTATAATCTAATTAATTTAATATACTAATGAGATTAGACAATGCACAGATGAAAACATTAAAATCACAATTGAGATTAAGACCGTCTTATAATGAACTGATACAGGAAATTACAAAGGAAGAATTTAAAAATAAGAATATAAGAGATGTAATAGACAGAAACGCTTATTATTTTCGTGATAGTCCATTAGGAACAGTGTATGATAATAATACAGTAGATTTGAGACAACAACGCTTTCAAAAAATGTTAGATGGAGAAAAACAAACAAAATATTTTGATATATCGAAGGATGATGAAATGGATGATTTAAGAGACGGTTCAATACAAACACTAAGTGCCACAATGGATGATGCAGAGGAACAACACGAACGACAAATCAGTCAAATTTCAAAAAGACTTAGTAGTGAACAAATAGCAGACATACACCAACGAGCACAACGAGCAAAACAATTAGATGAAGATGACTGGCAGTCAGTAGCAACCGCAAAGTCAAGCAACTATGATGATTTACCAGCACTGGAAGAAATAAGCACTGAAAGAATGACAGCAGAAGCCGCATCAAAAGAATATGTTAAAGGCCTTGTAAATCGTCAATCAAGGGATGTAGCAAGGAAAGTGGCATCATCATTTGTCAAACAAATTACTGAAAATAAAGCAAAAGAGTTAGAAAAAAGAATAGAGCAAAAAATGGACACCGCTGGCAGTTCATCCACATTACCAGCAAGACAAACAAGAACACATAAGGAAACTATTGACTATTCAACTGATATAAACCATTGGAAAGGAAGCACAGTAAAAGAAGAAGACATATTATTTCAATTACATTTAAGAGGAACAGGACTTACTGAAGAACAGGAACAACAATATTCAAACACAAAGAAAAAAGGTAAAGGTAAAAAAGAAACCGGTATAAACAGCGGAAAATGGACAACAGAAGTAAATGATGAATTGTTAAGAAAAAGAATGAATGATTGGAAAAATATGAAAGGAAAAGGCAAGGCAACAAAGGAAAAATAGATAATTTTACATAATTTATCAATAATTATATAAAATGATTAACAACCACAAGCAAGAGTTAAGGAAACGCCCTACTTATGATGAAATGCTTAAACAAGCAATCACAAGCAAAATAAAAACAACAGTTATATTGAAGAAATACAAGAAAGATATGTTATTGAATAATTTTAATTTTGATGAAATGGATTTAATGAATTATAAAACTAAAGAAAGATATATGAACGCTCAAGTTATTATGATGGACAAGGCAACACAAACGCTTAACAAAGAAAACAAGGCAACACAAACAGACCTACCAAATGATAAAGCGACACAAACTTATAATTTTGATGATATGACAAAAATATTAAGCGGTTCTTCAAAGAGTTTCAAAAGCAAACTGATAACCAAGGCTGAAGCAGAAGCAATAGCATTTACATATGACCCTGATTTATATGATGACGACGATGATGATGATGATGATAAAAAGGATGATGATATTGATAAATATAGAAAGAAATTATTTATTTTGATGAGGATTATAGAATTTATGTTGAGGACGGGTTTTAGTATAGGACAAATAGTAGCACATTTAACATACCACACTACATTAACTACAATTCAAGGTTCTGAGTTATTAGTTAATTTAACAATGAATTCGTTAGTAACATCATACGATATAGCAACTGCTATAATGAATTGGCTGAATACAAATGTTAGTGAGGAAGTTGAGTTAAACACAGAACCACCTGTTAGTGTTCATAGTTCTCCACCTATCACTGTTAATAGTTCTTCAACGCATACTGTTAATTCATCATCGTCGCGAAGCTCGCGAGCCTCTGGCGAGGCGTCATCAGAAGAAAATGTTAATTATGAAATAGCACCGTTGACTGACATCCCTGTCCCTACTGATGCTGAAAGTGAAGATGAAGATAAGGATAAAGATAAGAATAAAGAAAAACAATAAAATAATAATAATAATAGTAATAATAATAATAATAAATAATAATAATAATAATAAAAATAAAATTAAATAAAAAAAAAAAAAAAAAGAATTTGTAAAAATGCCTTAAAGAAATAGCGACTTTATTCTATAAGATAAATGCCATTCTATAGCAGACACTCAGATGATGGAAGAGATAGATTTTTAGGAGGAATACATGATGAAGATGATTATCACGACTTTATGAATATGTTATTTATGAATAGTAGTTTTGCTGATGACATTGCAAGACATTATAAAAGTTCAGATGCTGATGTGTTGCCAAGTCCTACTGATAGCGAAGAAACAAAAGAAAATAAAGAGAAACAATATCAAAAGGATTATCATAAAAAATACTTTCAAGAAAAACTTAATAAACCTTATACATGTAATATTTGTGGGAAATCAATGGCCAACAGTTCTAACAAATCAAGACATGAAAAAAGTAGAAAGTGCCAGAGTATTAAAAGTAAAGTCTAATTGGATAATATTAATTTAATTTTAATTAATATAATCCAATTTCAATATATGAGTAAACTAAGTAATGAGGAGATAATGAGCAATATCTACTATGATTTAGAAACAGGTTATGGTTCTAAACAAAGCTTATACAATCAAGCAAGAGAGAAAGGAGCAAGTGTAACATTAGAAGAAGTGGCAAAGTGGTTGAAGAAGCAACCTAACAAGCAAATAAAACCGTATCAGAATTATAACAGTTTCTTAGTGCCATATGCCAGAGCAGAATTTCAAATAGATATTATGGATATGAAAATATTTAAGAAAGAAGATGAAGAACGCTATGCATTGATTGTAATAGATGCTTTCAGTAAATTAGGTTTTGTATATCCAATGTTTCAAAGAGACAGTCCAAATGTTTTGAAAGGTTTGAAAGAAGCATTTAAAGTTATGGGTGAGCCTGTGGAAATCTTTTCTGATGATGATGGAGCATTTAAAGCAGAAGTAAAGAAATATTTAGATGATTTAGGTATAATACATAAAACAACACTAACGCATGCTAATATTGTGGAGAGATTTATTAGAACGATGAAAAAAGGAATAGGAGACAGAATAAATTTTACTAAAGGTAGATGGACTGATATGTTGAAACCTACATTAAAGAAATATAATAGCGCTATTCACTCATCAACTGGAACGAAACCAAATGAAGCGCATGATGATAACAACAGAGCAAATGTAAAAGCAAACCTTACACTGAAGCAAAAGCATATGAGGAAATATCCTAAATTATCAGTTTCAGACACAGTGAAAATATACCAAAAAGGAAAAGGTAATTATACATCGAGGAAAGAAACCAACCCAAAGTGGACAGAAAGGAAATACAAAATAGAAAAGATAGAAAAAGATATAACATTACAAACATACTATGTCTTGGAAGGATTGAAAAAGCATTATTTGCGCCATGAATTATTATTAATTGAAAATTAAAATAATTTAGACTAATAATTAGTTATTTAGTTCTTAGAATTTTATGACTTTAAAAAGACTTAAAGAGAAAAAACCTAATTAAATTATATAGATAATAATATGAATAGAGATTTACCGCCAGATGAAAACACTAAAATAGTTAAGTATCTTCTTAAAGAAAATTTAGGAGAATACAAAGTAAATAATAAAGGTAAAAAACTTAAAACCATAATTATAGGAAACAATCAGTATAGATATAATCCAGAAAAACCAATAAGCAATAGATTGAGTAAGAGACTTGAAGCAGTAAAGAAAACTAATGACTACAAAGCAAATCAAATCAGAGAAAGAGTAGGAGCAAGAACGGTTTTAAAACATGCTATTAAGAAAAAGCAGTAATAACAGAAGAAAGAAGCGCCTTTAGAGCATATGCTAACGCCTACACAATTTCAAACATTCATTTAAAAGAGTTGAACGGATTGACTTATTTTAATTATCAATTTGACAAACTTAATGAATACTTGAAAGAGAATAGAGGAATGAAACTTAATGCTACAATAAATATGAAAGTTATGAACTTATTTGATGAGGAGAGAAACGTAACAGTTAGGACAAGGTCGTACACTATTGTAAATGAAGAGGATTTAAGGAATGCTTTGAAAAGAATGAGACCTGATGTTGAAACAAGAATTTTAGATATGGCTTTGTATCAGTCAGGATTAATAATTAGCAATATTAATAATATTCATATCATGTATAATAAATATAATCCGACTAGAGCTGGCAAATATATTGAACTTCCAGAATGGATTAAAAAGAAAAAGGCATGTATCAATATTAAAAATCAAGATGACAAGTGTTTTAAATATTCTATTGAGTGTGGATATTGTAAATTTGTGATAAAGCACACCCTGAAAAGATGTTTCATTACAAGAAGATAGAAAGTGATTTGATTTTTGATGGTGTGAGTTTTCCTGCTAATAATAATGATATAGATATATTTGAAGAAAATAATAAATCAATATCCATTAATGTTTATGAAATTGATGATAATGAACAAATTGTTATTAGTAGAAAATTGAAAAATAAAGATGCTTCTTGTCATCTTGATTTGTTGAGAGTTGATGAGGAGGATTGCAGTCATTATGTGTATATAAAAAGTTTGAGCAGACTTATTAATAATCAAAAAAGTAATCATAATGGTAAGTCCTATTTTTGTAAATATTGTAATCATGGATTTAGAAATGAAGAATTATTAAATAAACATTATGATAGTGGATGCATGGAAGTTGAAGGACAACAAATAGTAATGCCTAAGCCTTATGAGAAAGTTAGTTTTAAGCATCACTTCAAAAAGTTAAGATGTCCTTTTGTTGTATATGCTGATTTTGAATGTTTGACAGAGGAACTGAAAAACCTGATGAAGATGAAGATAAAAACACTTTTTCTTATCAAGAGCATAAACCATGTGGTTTTATGCTTAATATGGTTAATGCTGTTGATAATACAAATTATGAATTTATGTATCGCGGTAAAGATGCTGTTGATGTGTTTTGTCAAAAACTTAATGAGATTAGGGCAGAAGTAAAGGAGAAGATGGGAGAAAACAAAGACATAGACATGAGTGATGAAGACAAAGAAGATTTTAAAAATGCTAAAAACTGCTTTATTTGTGGGGATAAGTTTAGAATGAACTATAAGAATGCCAAGGAAGCAGAGAAATATAGAAAAGTTAGAGACCATTGTCATTTTACAGGTAAGTATAGAGGTTGTGCTCATAATGTTTGCAATCTTAATTTTTGTAATAGATATTTTAAAATTCCAGTATTCTTTCATAACATGAAAAATTATGACGGTCATTTAATTATTCAAAATGCGGATAAATTAAGTAACAACAATAAAATAGGTGTCATCGCTCAGAACAGTGAAAAATTTATTAATATCAGTTTTGAAAGTTTGAGTGTTAAAGACACTTTTGGGTTTTTAACTGCTTCATTAGATAAGTTAGTTTCAATGAGTAAGTATGACAATACAGATGAAGAAGATAAAAGTAAACGGTTATTGCGTGAAAACTGGAAAGATAATTTTAGGTTCAGTAGTAAAAATGATTTGATTAAGAGTGAGAAATGTCTAGATTTATTAACTGATAAAGGCGTTTATCCTTATGACTACATGAATTCATTTGATAAATTTGATGATGAGCAATTACCGAGTAAGGATGATTTTTATAGTCAGTTGAGTGAAGAAGGTATAAGTGTTAACGACTATGAAAGGGCAAAAATTATATGGAAGCATTTCGACATTAAGAATATGGGTGAATACCATGATTTATATTTGAAAACTGATGTATTATTATTGACTGACATTTTCGAAAATTTTAGAGATGTATGTATGAAATATTATGGATTGGACCCTGCTTATTATTATACATTGCCTAACTTTGCTTTTGATGCTATGCTTAAAATGACTGGTGTAGAGATTGATTTAATATATGACCAAGAAATGTATGAAATGATAGAAGCGGGACTTAGAGGCGGGATGTGTATGGTTTCTACTAAAAAAGTTGAAGCAAATAATAAATACATGGGAGAAGAATATGATAAAAATAAAGAAAGTAGTTATATTAACTATTTTGATGCTAATAATTTGTACGGGTTAAGCATGATACAAAAACTGCCATATAAAAATCTAAAATGGGATGATACATTAAAAGAAGAAGACATTATTAATTACAAAAATAATAATATTGGATATATTCTAGAAGTGGATTTAGAATATCCTAAAGAATTACACGATTTACACAATGACTATCCAATGGCACCTGAGGTTATGAATGTTAAAGCCAACATGCTGTCAGATAAACAAATTGAAATTTATGAATTTTTAAATCATAAAAAACCTACGGATGAGAAAACAAATAAATTAATATTGAACTTAAATGATAAAGAAAAATATGTAATCCATATAAGAACCTTACAATTTTATTTGAAGCAAGGGTTAAAACTTAAGAAAATTCATAGAGCAATTAAATTTGAACAAAAAGAAGTTTTAAAACCTTACATTGAGTTTAACACAGAGAAGAGGAAGAATGCTAGAAATGATTTTGAGAAAGATGTTTATAAATTGATGAACAATGCCATATTTGGAAAAACAATGGAGGATAAAAGGAAACATTTAGACTTTGAAGTTGTGAGTGATGAAACTAGATATATGAAGTGTGTAAGTAATCCTAACTTCAAACATAGTCATATCATTAATGAGAATTTGGTTGGAGTTGAAAAGCAAAAAACAAAGTTGAAACTAGACAAACCTATATTTATTGGGATGAGTATTTTAGATTTGAGTAAGCAACACATGTATAAATTTTATTATGACGTTATGAAGCCTAAATATGGAGATAATAATAAAATGGTATATACTGATACTGATAGTTTTGTATTTCATACTAAAACCAATGACATTTATGAAGACCTTAATGCAATTAAAAAAGAATTAGATTTTTCAGATTATCCTAAGGAACATAAATGTTATGATGATAATAACAAGAAAGTATTAGGTAAATTTAAGGATGAATTAAAAAGTAAAATAATAACAGGGTTTATAGCTCTTCGTCCTAAATGCTATGCTTACTCAGTTTATGGTGATGATAAAAAATATAAGAAATGTAAGGGAATAGCAAAAGGCACAGTAAGACGACAAATGAAATATGAAGAGTTTGAGACGGTTTTAAAAACTAATGAGGTTATACATAAGTCATTTAATAGTATTAGAAGTAAAAACCACAGAATTTTTAGTATAACAACTAAAAAAATTGCTCTTAGTAGTTATGAAAACAAAAAATATTGGATAGATAGTGTAAACTCACTTGCTTACGGCCATTATAAGATAAATTCTTTGAAAACGACTTAAAGAAATATTGACTTAATATATTAAGAGGAAAATGAACGGTGATAAAATCAATAATTATATCAATAAAAAATGCTATGATTGTTGTCACTTCAAAAAAGAAAATATGGAATTGTATAAATTAAATTTACCTAATAAAATATTGAATAATATTATTAATTATTCAATGGATGAAGAAGATGAATGTAAAATTTGTCAGGAATGGAGAGATAATCAAGTTTTAATCAAATGTCTGTTGAGAATAAAAGGGAGACATAATAGAAATGTAGAAGATGAGATTTTAATATTTCTAGCTGTAAATAAAATACCACCTTACGATTATATTAAACAGTTTCTTAAAATCCCTAAGAAAAAATATGGTATGATTGATGATATATTAAGGATGTTGTGTTATAGTCAAGAGAAAGGAGAAGATGTTAAAGAAAATATCAAATTATTTATTGAAAGTAAAAATTTTAATGTTCAAAATACATTGAGAGATATTAATATTATTTTTAAAATGATGTATGAAAGAAGTGAGACAAATCAATTAAATTATTATCCTGTACTGAAATTATAATCATACTATGATTATCACATGTAAAATATTATATGTTATAATTGTAATATATTTATCGTTTGTAAAGATTGAATTATTATAATTTGCTTATCTCTTTCAAAGTGCGTTGTTTAGACTTGGCATGCTTCTTCAATTTTTTCGTGCTTTGGCTGTTTGTTTTTGTTTTGTTTGATACTCTTGTGATATTTTTTGTTGGTATGTTGCTTTGATTTTTGTTGATGTGTGTTTTTGAGTTTGGGTTCTTTGATGATTTAGAGTGTTGCTGTTTTGTTGGTATGCTTGTTTGAATTATTTAATGTTGCATGCTGTGATTAAATATTTTTGTTGTTGGTTGTGATTATTTATTTTGTTTGCTTGTTGTTCTGGATTTTGTTTTCTGTTTGTTGTGTTGCTGTTGGAGAAAAAATAGTAGAAAGAATAATTCTTTGAATTCTCCTTTTACTATTTTTTTGGGGGGAGGGGGGGGTTGGGGGGAGGGGAGTGAGGGGATGCTCACTGCCGGAGGTCCGGTTGGGACTTTCGTCACTTTTTGGCTTTTGGTTTTGGAGCATTTTCGGTCGACAGAAAGTGAGAAGACGTTTTGTGGCTGGAAGCGAGAATGTGGCTGCACATGTTGGTCGGGAACAACCTCTGCAAATGGTTGGTGGAGCCAATTCCCGACTGAACTCTGATGTCCACCTAAGGGTTCCTAATTTAAAATCATACCCGTGTCACTCACTAGTTGAAACTGGATTCATCTTTGGAATTAATATCAGTTCCTATAGAAATAAAATGATATGCATGAGAAAACTGGATTGTATCTCCAGAAGCCCGAACTGCGATAATACAAGCATTCTTTTTAGCGGTGCTTTTTGTTTTAAGGGAGGGAAGGGTTTGAGGGGGGGGAAGGGTGGAAAGTGTTTTTTGGGTTAGGAAGGTGGAACATGTTCTTTAAGGGCGAAGGGGGTGAACAAGTTTTCTTTTCGGGTGGGATATTTGTGTTTTTTTTTTTTTTTTTTTTTCCGGGAGGGAAGGGTTTGGCGGTGGGAAAGGTGTTGTTTTAGCTCACGGCGACGTTAGCAACACGGAAGGATTCATCAATTCATGTTTTGCACTCCTTCACGAACTATCTCGCGCGGCGCCGCTGTACAACTACTAGGTCCCCCAGTAGTGCCCTTTTGCCAGTAGTGCCCTTTCTCACCCTTTTTTGGGGAGGCTTCCTCTACTAAAATAGACGACAGAAAAGAAGAAACAAAACGTGGGTACCAACTTATTCTAGCCTCTGGGTTTCCCATTTGGAACCAAACCGACTTGCGGGAGAGTGTGCGGAATGCGGAGCCAACCAGTGCGAAAACCTGGCGTGAGCGGCGCCGCGCAAAGCGCCGCGGGGCGACGGTCGGGGCCCCGTGCCAGGCGCCCCGCGAGCTCGAGGCGCGGCTGGCGGTGCCCGGCCACTTCCCGGCCGCGGCCCTCGCCCGGGGCCTGCAGCGCCTCGCCCAACGCGCCGCCGCGGAGGCGACGCGCTCGGCGGAAGCGTCGGAAGGGAGGGCGGGGGGTGCTGGGAGGCGCTGGGAGGGTGGGGGTGGATGCTCACAAAAAACGAGCCTCGTTAAAGTAGGGTCCGTAGCTGTGAGGTGATGTAAGCAGCGCGTTTGGGTTATACTAGGAATTTGGGCTGTTGCTGGTGAGAGAGAAAGAGACAGAAAGAGAAATGGCAAGATGCTCAACAGGTCCCCTGCAAGTGAATATGTTCCAATGTCCTCTTACTTTTGGGGTGGGTGTGCTGTAAAGCAACATGACGAGGCTAGTTTCGATGTTGATGATGTCACTTTCACATACTTAATAGATATCACTTGATTGTAGTTCTAGTTTCGTTGTTGAGGATGTCAAATTAATATAGTGAATAGAACATACTTATTAGATATCACTTGGTTTTAGTTTTCTTGTTGAGGATGTCATTTATATATATATATATACATCTCATAGCTACGAGTGCCACCTGATGTTTCGCGGATGTCACTTCACCGTCGCAGCCTGGGCCGCGCCTTCCGCCGAACTCGGCCGGTGAGGAGCGGCAGCTGGGGGCGGCGGAGGCGGAGACGGCGGTGCGCCTGGCCATCGCGCTCTCGGAGCGGATCCGGCAGCAGGGGGAGAAGGCGCCCGAGGAGTTCTCTGGGCGCTGGGGCGGCTTTCGGGGGGGGGGGGAGTTCTCTCTGGGGCGAAGTACCACCGAAGTCACGACCGAATGCCATTATGTTGGCATGCACCCAAGTAGTTTTCCTTGGTGTCTATTTGAAACAACCCCAAAGAGGCTTGATACCTTGCTGTCACCGAGGCTTGATACCTTTCTGTCCAACCCCCTTCAAAAAAAAAAGAAAGGCAGGATGGTACGCCTGGGAGTTTCTAAACTGGTTTTTGAGTGCTTTGCTCACATGCAGCATTGAACTGACCTGATGTGCTGAAACCCCCAAAAGTTCTACTTGGAACCAACTCCACAGTGATTGGTGGACATGACTCCCTACCACATTCTGATGTCCACCAAATCGAAACTGATGCAGTTCATACCCATACAGGTGTCCTTTTTGAGGTTAGATTGGCTGAAAATACATGGCCTGAAAATACACACCACTGGTTTCAGGCAATGCGCCCTTGTTTGTCAAATGTTTCCCGACCCTCTACTAGCTGGGCCAAATGTTTACACCCGTTTTTATTTGCCACCCGCTCTTTTCCACCTGCTTCTTTGTTCACACATTTAGCACCAAACACCTTGTAAAGCCAAAACATATTTTCTTTTTTTAAGAAACAACTATTCACACCGGACACCCACTAAACACCAAACCGGTTTCAACCAGTCCAGGCTTTCGGTTTTGAGCGTCAATCGCGAGGAGCTTCTGGTGCCCACGGGCACCGGACAGCTACGGCCCGCGCAGCTCTGTGTCTTCAACAACATGGCGCCTGGGCGGCGTAGGGCCTTAGGTTCTTTCTCTTTTTTGATGGGTGCGCAAACATTCGGCAGCGTAGGTTAGGTTCTTTCCTCTTCCTTTTTCGGTTCGCAAACATGGATGGGCAAGCCACTGGTTGAGAGGAGTTTTTTTTCTTCTTTTTTTTTCTCCGAATGGATGGGCCAGCTACCAGGACCCACTGGTTGAGATGGGTTTTATGCCATCCATTTACCAGGGCCATCTACCTTTCTGAAAGGCCACCTATGCGCGGCGTATGACCGTCCCTCAGCGGGGTTTGTCGTTTCAAGGAGGCTCGGTACCCCTTGTTTGGTTTTAACGGGGAAACCAACAGGAAACCCACATTTTTGATTTATGTTATTTATTTATTTATTTATTTATGTATTTATTTTATTTTTTGGGGGGGGCTAAACCAAGACACTGCAAAACCCTCTAACCACCGAACAACCCCACAACCATGTGAACCACATGGTTCAACAAGATACAACCACATAAACTATTTTGGTTTCAAATAGTACATTTCAGAAATGAACCCGTGGCTTGGATTTGAGCCATATACCCCTTATGTACCTGGTATTTATAACTTATAACCATACCCCAAAAATATCCAACCTGAAAGGTTCAGAATAGACTTTTGGGGGGTTGAAATGGGTGTGCCTTTTTGGAGGACACCTTCGAAGTGGGCGTTTTTTGTGGGACACCCAAGAAAAAAACACTGCACTTTTTGGGTTTCTTTCCATAAGACCCACGAAAATTGAGCGCTTCCATCAAACCTACAAAAGGCGGCGGACCTTTTGCTCAGAAGGCCTGGAGCAGCCCCCGAGAATAGGTGGACCCAATCACATGATGCAACCGACAAGAAAACCACATGGTTCAAAAGGATACCACCACATAAAATAGGTTGGTTTCAAACATCACTTTTCCAGGTTGAGTCTTTTTTTGGCAGGAGTCATGATTTGAGGATCGATGAAAAAAGATAGGAAACGCGGTCGACAAAACACATAAGTGGACACAAATGCTTGACTTCTTCCAGGATTGCCTTTAAAGCAAGCCAAAACAGGGCACCCTCAACAGCAAAACAGCAGTGAGGCAGTGAGGCATCTATGTTTGTGATCAAAGGCTCCGAACTTGTTCAAGTCCAGAAATGTCTGTTCCAAGCCAAGGGCCCAAGAACTTTGACACCATGGGTGAAGCTTTTGGGGTTTTGAGAAGCTGTGACCGGAGACTCTGCTCGAAGTTGGAAAGCGCGAACTCAAAACTTAAGGAACATGTGGGCCAGGGAGGGAAGTGCCGGCCTTCCCCCTGGGGTTAACACGGGGAACTCGTGGGTGGGGATGTACTTGAGGCCCGTTGCGGGCCGAACCGTTGTGACCCCGGCTGCGGAAATGGGGTTTTAGGTTGCCACGCCCCGGCAAGTGTTGTCTTCAATGATCGTTGGATGCCGTCACAAGCGGCTGGGTTTCCGGAGCCATACCCCCCTAGTCCAAACACTTGTTCTTGCTTTTTTTTTTAGAGGCACTTTCTGGAAAAGCCGGGTTGTCCGATGCAATCATCTGCCTTTCTTGTCAGGGCTTTACCAGACAAAAAGGTGCATTTCGGGTAGGGGGCAGGTCGAATCGGGAACCCGGCAGGCCGCAAATTTCTCGAACCGCCCAGGCGTGGCTGTGTTGTCGTCCTTTGGTTCCCTGCAAAACAACGCCACAAATGCTGCCATCAACAAAAACACCCCCACATACCCCCACTGTTTTGTGACACAGCAAAAGGCTTTAGAATGTCAACGCCATGGCAGGGATGACCCGCTTTGGTATCACAGAAGGTGGTGTTTCTCACCAACATGCATCCCACAAAAGAACCGGAGCTACAAAATCTGCTGTTTCCTTTGGTAGGATGGGGAAATTTGGGATCCCCTGTTGTCAACATAGGTGGACCACACAAAATGCTTGTTTCTGTTTGAGGTTCCCTCCAAACCACCCCAGCAAAACCCGCAAACATGGGATGCTTCCTTTGGACCACACCAAACGCTTGGTTTCCTCCGGGTTTCTCTTCTTCGCCAAACCCAACAGACACAAAGACAGCAGCAGTCGAAAAGCGCGGAGACAAGGAGTGGCTGTCAGAGGAGGAGCAGCAGAAGCGGACCCGCGCGGTGACGAGCAGCGGCTTGCACTGGGTGCACCACAGCATCTCCAACGACGTGGCGCAGTCCTTGAAGGTGTGGGAACCGGCAACGAGTCGAAGACTCGTTGGCGGGAGGGGCCAAAGGGGATGTTCAGCAGCTTTCGTGGACATTGAGGTGGGTGAACAAGTCCAGGTGAACAAGTCCACCACCCACTTTTGGTGGCCAACCCCACTAAAAGGGGATGTTCAGCAACTTGTGTGGATTCAGGTGGATGAACAAGTCCACCGTTGTGTGGCCAACCAACCACTTTTTTAGGGCATGAATTCAGCCACTTTTGCGGGGCCTTTTCAACATCCACTTGTGGCAGGAAATGTTCAACTTTCGTGGCCGTGTGGTGGGTCAGCACCAATTCCACCAGTTCCACCTGAGCTCGGAGCTTCGAACGTCGTGAGCTTTTCGCCAGGTGCAGGGCCTCAGCACCCAAGTGGCGGCGGAGGCTCTGGCGGCCGCCGAGGATACGGAGGACAAACGGGGACCCAGCGCGCAAATTTTGCAGCGCTGGCCCTCGGAGTTAGTTTTTTTTTTGGGGGGGGGGGAGTGATTTTTTTTTTTGGGGGGGGGAGGGAGTTTTTTTTGGGGGGAGTTGTTGTATATATATATATAATATTTCCGTGGGGAAAGCAACACGAAAAGCGCTGGGTGGTTTAGAGAGTGCACCCCTGGTTTTGGAAGGTAAACATATTGGTAGTTTGGAGAGATGAAGCCCTGGTTCTTGAGGCTAAAGGTGGGGAACCCGTTGGGTGTGGCTTGTTGCGGAGGGTCGTGTTTTTTGGAGTGGTGTGAACGGGAAGCCGAAAGGGGAACCAAAGTCCGCTTTTGGGGTACGCTGCCCGTATTTGGAGATACCCACACCCAAAAAGGGTTCCCTCCAAGCTCCAAACAAACAAGGACCCCACCTCAAGACCAAATATACAAATTATAACCTCTTTATCCCTGCGTTTCTTGCGTACGGAACCCTTGGCACTATCGCAACGGGACCGTTGTCTCAAGCCAAAAGGCCCAGTAGAAGACATTTTGGGGGGTTGTGAGGGTACCTTTTTTGGGGGGATGGAAAGAAAACCAAAAGTAACACCAAAAGGATCACCACCTTTCCTTGGGCTCCAAATCCCTATTTTGCCACGCACGTGGGTGAGAGAGTGGGGCCAACCCCTCCCGATTAGGCTTGGAGCATGTTAGATCCTGTTAGACGTGTGTTGCTGTCTCAAATTTCATTTTGTGGGACCCACTCGACGAAAAGGCGGATTGTCGTTAATTGGGAAGGTAAATGCGAAGTTGAATTGCGCGCAAGGGCACCAGGAACCCCCGGGAGTTACTGTGACTCAATTGCAATGATGTTGTGGTTGGTTGTAGTCGGTCTACTTGCAATAATTACTTGGCATTCACCGTACCCGATGGGGTTGAATTGGGATGTTGTGCTAAACTGCCGTGTAAGCACTTTTTTTGATGGTACACATCCATCGTTCCCCTAGTGGAAATCCTCTTCGATTGGGGCGCTTGCTGACGTGCCTTGGCAAACGATCCTAGGACTTGAAGTTCTAACGCCTACCCCCAACCCAGAAACGACTGGACCCTTCCACAAAACTTCACAGACAGGAGACCGGCGCCTGGTTCGAGGCGGCCGGGCAGGCAGAGCCGCTGACCGCGCGCCTCAAGTCCCTGCTGCAGGACATGACCGACACCAAGGAGCCTCCGAGTTCCGAGCTCCCATGGGGGGGGGGGGCACGTTGCTTTTTTTTTTGAATTTGCTTAGGAATATGGCCTTTGTTCAAGCTTTGTTACTGAACTTCGCTTAATTTTTTTGAACTTTGTTTTTCGAACTTTGTTGTTTGATTTCCCCTTTTTTTTGAATTTGCTTAAGAATACTAGGTCTTCCAGTAGTGCCCTTTGACCGTTTCTTTATTGGGGGAGGGTTCTACTAAAATAGACTACAGAACAAAGGGTACCCTTATTTTAAACTCTCTACTGGAGGACCTAGAATATGTGTTGTTTGATCTCCCCTTGCTGACTTTGCAGGGAATCTATCACTAGTGGAATAGGTTTTGTTGTTTCCAGGCGGCTTAAGCAAATGCAAGTTGTAGGCGGCTTTAAAGTTGTTTGTTTTCAGGTGGTGTTTTCAAAACAGAAGGGGTCGTCATGGGGGCTGAGTTTTTTCAGATTTCTGGGGGCTGAGTTTTTCAGATTCCTGGGGGCTGAGTTTTTTTCAGCAAAAAACCAAAAAAACAAAAAAAAACAAAAAACACAGCCCATCATCTGCATCTTCTAGTTCAGGGCCATGGGTCTGTTTTTTTTTTTGATGCCTTTGCTCATAAACACCAAGAAAATCAAAAAAAACAAAAAACACAGCCCATCATCTGCATCTGCTAGTTCAGGGTCATGGGTCTGTTTTTCCCCACCCGACAGGAAGGGGTTGTTAGATTTTATGTTGGAATCCGCGTTTGCGATGCTTCTACACGCCTCCACCAAGTATCCCGCCAGAGCAGCTCGCCAGTGGATCCCGCCGAGTATGCCGCCAGAGCAGCTTGCCAGTGGATCCCGCCCAGTATCCTGCCAGAGCTGCCCGCCAGTGGATCCCGCCCAGTATCCCGCCAGAGCTGCTCGCCAGTGGATCCCGCTGAGTATCCCGCCAGAGCAGCTGGCCAGTGGATTCCGCCCAGTATCCCGCCAGAGCAGCTCGCCAGTGGATCCCGCCGAGTATCCCGCTGAGTATCCCAGAGTAGCTCGCCAGTGGATCCCGCCGAGAATTCCTGCCAGAGTAGCTCGCCAGTGGATCCCGCCAGCAGCCCGCCGATGGATCCCGCCAAGAATCCCGCTGAGTATCCCAGAGTGGCTCGCCAGCGGATCCCGCTGAGTATCCCTTGCCGGTGGATCCTGCCGAGTATCCGGCCAGTAATTGTCGAGCCGGCTCGCCAGTTTTCGCCAGCGGATCCCGCCAGTATCCCGCCAGAGCAGCTCGCCAGTCTGGCTTAGTGTCCAAAAGGGCCGATGGGAGTCTCTAGGATGCGGAGGAATTTGTTGTAACGGTCGTAAGCTCGTGAGTGCGGAGGGTGGGGATTGCTCGAAGCGAAGTAATTTTGTTACTTTGTTTGTTTTTTTTGGTGCCTTTGCTCATAAACACCAAGAACACCAAAAAAACACAGCCCATCATCTGAAGACAATACTTTGTTGATGCTTTCTTGATGCAAGCTTTCTTGATGCAAGACATCAATAATATGATGAGATGTGTATCAACAGAACATAAGCCTCTTCCAAGATATTCTGCAGGTAACTCCAGGCAACTGGAGATAATTTATCTCATCTCTCATTTCATCTTCTGCAGGTAACATCTCATCACAAGCAATTGCTTGTGGCGTGTGTCTACTTGAATCTATTCT
>CAUJNA010003749.1:182396-279896 GCA_963377175.1 Effrenium voratum | reverse complement strand
CGTTGACCCCATATGAATCAACCCACCACTGTAATTATTAGGGGTCAACCAACCAGTTTATTACATGGGGGTGGTTTTGGCCCCTCCAAAAGTGGCCTGATTCCCCACATTCCCACAAAGAAGCACCTATTAATACACACCGAGTTCTGATGCGGGCCCAAGGGTGTCCCTATCTACAATTCACGCGCACACACACACACATACATGTATGACAAATATCCCACTGAAAGTCGAGTTACTTACGGAGCGCACACATGTATGACAAACATCCCACAAGTTGATCTCAAACTTCCGGTTTTTTTTAATATATATTTTTCCCAGGTGCTGGACCAGTTCCGGGATCAGTTCGAGCCCTACCACGGCATGTTCGGCTGCGATCTCAGCTCCAGCACGTCCTTCCCGGAGACTTTGATCCGCCTGCCCTTCCGCACCGCGGAATCCGCGAAGATCAGCGAGATCAGCGACACAGCGCCCTTGCCCTGAGGCTTCCAGCTTTCGTCTTACGTTGGCTTTAAGTTTTTTTTATTTTTTTCTATCTTCCCGCGTTGGTTTTAAAGGGAATCTATTACTGCTGGAAATTGGGGAAGTTTGCTTAACAGAACTGGTGAATGTTCCCAAGATTCGTGTTAAAGGGAATATGTAATGTTGACCCCGTATTAGTCTGTAACCCCCCCCCTTGAAGGTTGGAAGGTTTTGGGGGGGCAAGATTTTGGAAGGTTTTTTGCCTTGCCCCCCTAAATAATCTGGAATTGAGTTTCCATTTGATTTAGTATTGCTGGGGCTTCCTTTTGAGATCTGGAATTGAGTTTTCCTTTGAAATAGTATTGCTGGAGCTTCCTTTTGAGATCTGGAATTGAGTTTTCCTTTGAAATAGTATTGCTGGAGCTTCCTTTTGAGATCTGGAATTGAGTTTCCCTTTGATTTAGTATTGCTGGAGCTTCCTTTTGAGATCTGGAATTGAGTTTCCATTTGATTTTGTATTGCTGGAGCTTCCTTTGGGGGGTGGGGCCGATGGACCGCACTAATTAGGGGGGGATTATTAATTGGGGGTGTTAGGGGCCAATGTGGGGTGCTCTTTGAAACCTTCTAAACTTGATTTGTTTAGTAAAGAATTTAATAAGAAATCGACAATCTCAGAACACTTTTTGTTTTTGTGGTTTGGGCAGGCCCAAAAGTATCCACCAAGCTTCAAGATGAGAGTAGGAGGTGGAGATGAGAGCCCTAAGCAAGGCAGCAGCATGAAGAGAAAGGTACCAGAAGAAAGCATGAGCCCATTTGAGACAAAGCACCTTTTCAGCACACCATTCAGAGAAAGCATGGCAAGCAGCATGAGTCGATTCAACATCAGCAGCATCAGCTAGCACCAAAAAACAGTTTACATTGTAATGAGCTCAAGAAGCAGTGGAGAAAATGAGATAGCAGCAGCCATCTGGGGGAGGGACCCGGACCGGACTAATAGGGGGGGATATCTAATACGGGGTCAACATTAGTGCATTTTTCCCACTAGGCTTAAGCAAATGGAGGTTTTTTGTTTGGGGAAGGGTGTCCCTTGAATCCGAGCAACACAAGAGGGTTCCCTGTAAGAGCAACCTTGCGCACTTGTCCAATTCCTTTTTACAGGTAAGGGCGCCCCTTGTTTCTTATTTCCCATGACTCCAGGCTTTCCTCTGAGAAAACTTCCACTACTCCCAAATCGCCCCCAAGGGAAATCAAGGATACTCTCTACATAGCGGTCGTATAGTGGTTGTATACCCCGTGTTTGGGATTAGTGGAAACCATCCAAAGGTTTTCCCAATGTTTTTGAGAATGCGGTTCTTCCACATGAATCTTTTTCCGGAAGCCATCAAAAGTGTTCCGAAACCATCCAAAAGTTGTCCCAACGTTTTTGAGAACGCCTTTCCTTTTTCCCCACATATTGTTTTGTTTTCTCCGGTGCGGCTTAGGTAACGTCGCCGGAAGGCGCCATGGCCTTCCTGAAAGCCTTCCACGCCGCGGCGGCGGAGTGTCTCATCTTTCTGCAGCACGTGCAGAGCATCGAGTTCTGCTGGATCCCGGCGGACGCGAAACCCGGGGCCACGCCCAGCAGCGTCATGCAGATCCAGGCGCCCGGGTTTGAAAGGCAAGCGCTTGGGAATGGAGTTGGGGTACTTTGTTGGAGGGTAAGCCTTTTGAGTCCAAGGGTGGGAATGGATTGGTGTTACTTTTTTTGGAAGGGTACCATTTTTTTTCGGTCCGAGGACCTTGGTTTGAAAGGAAACAAGGGGGGAAACACACAGATGTTGGTTGTCCTTTGTGTTTGGTTGATTGTTTCTTT
Source organism: Effrenium voratum (assembly GCA_963377175.1). Lineage (NCBI taxonomy): Eukaryota > Dinophyceae > Suessiales > Symbiodiniaceae > Effrenium > Effrenium voratum. The sequence goes on along the minus strand of CAUJNA010003749.1, from coordinate 277,582 downwards.
GAAATGGTTGGCTTCCTCGGTGTCTTTTCAAATACGAGCAGAGGTGTCCACCAACGGAAGCTAGGGATGCGTGTTTTCGAGGGTAGTAGTATCAAGGTGTTTATCTTGACTAAAGTGAATGGGTGTGTATTGTTTAAAGGTTTAAATGAACATGACTGTGTAGGTTTGAGGGTAAGCATCACCATTTTGACCTACTCCAGGTGATGCCACACGGAATCCCCGTGTCCTTGCGCGAAAACCCGCCACTGGAAGTGAGTACGGACGAGCAAGCGCTGCAATACCGCGGACTTTTCTCCTCGAGGACAGTCTCTCAGAGAAACTCGGCTGCGTGTGTCCACTGGTTCGACCTTTGAATCTGCGGCTGTCAAACCTGCAAGGCTTGGGGCAAAGAACTGTTTCCTCATTAACTTGGCTGTTCAACCAACATGTCTTTTTGTTGAACATGATTGTTTCCCCGCCAGCGATCAAACGAGCCTTCCCAGACGTTTCGCAAGGGACCCCTTTGACCCATGCGATGCGAAGCTTGGCGAAACAGCAGTCCCAACCAGAAATCGGTTCGTTTGCCCTCTGGGTTCCTTGCCTGGAGTTGGGCCGACCGCGATATGTACCCGGTTTGTATGAAGGCCGGAGATTGCCAGGCGAGAAGTGCCTTCGACCAACTCGGCTCTCAAAGCTGCACATGTTGTTTTGGAGGATAACTGCTCCTCCTGCAAGGGAATCAACCACCATCATTTGCTTGGACAAATGTGGCTGTGGGTCAAAACCAATGGTACCATTTTGGGGTAGGTGCACCACCCATTTTAGTCTATTTTAGCGGGGATCGGGACGTTCACGATTTGGATTTTGACCCATGGTCATGTCTGTTTCCCCAGCAAGGGAATCGAGCCATGGCTTCTCCAGCAACCGCGGATCAAAGACTTGGCCCGAGGCAAGGAGAAGCAGAGCTTCATCTCGGAGTTGATGGGCCGTCTGGGCATGGCCACCTCCTCTCCCGAGATCCGGCCCTACGTCTCATTCAACCTGGTAATTTCCATTGCGTGGATGCCGCCGCCAGATCTGCAACAGGACGGGGAGATGGAGTTTCTTTCAAACAAAACAGGGGAGGTGTAACTAACTGCTCAAAAGACACCAACTCCCCCAGCTAATCGAAGATCACATTTTCAGGTGCGTTGCTTTACGCACCAACTGATTCTTGGTAAGGGCATAATCAGTCAACAAGTCCCAAGCTGCAGGAGGTTGTTTGTTGGCTAGTTGGTTTGTTTGATTTGTCTGTTTGTTGGTTTGTTTGTTTGCTTGGTTGTTTTCTTTGTTTGCTTGATTTGTTTGTTTGGTTGGTTTCATGTCATCAGCAGTGCCCCGAGTCGAGCTCACCCCACCGACACTGCGGGCAGACAAAACAAGACAAGACAAGTTGTTTGTTTGGCTGACCGTTTGGTGGTTTATTCGTTTATTTTGTTTGTTTGTTTATTTGTTCGTGTTTGTGTTTACGTTTGTGAATGTGACTCTAACTCTCAGCCGCAAGCAGGGGACGAATTTCGAAAGCTTTCCCTTGTCTTTTAGGGGACACATTTTGGTGGTGGAAAGTACTGTAGGGCTTCAAGTCATAAAGCAGTCATCCCAACAACCCGTATTGGCATCACGGGGTCCACAGCCACGGTTGGGGCTGGGAGGTTGCAACCGACTCAGCCGGAGTCATCTTGGGACAGGAGCGTTGCTGCTGAAAAGGGGTTGGTTGAGGAAATTGGTCTTCCAGGTATCATTCCACCGGGCAGATGTAGTATGCACATTTACAGCATGCTAAAGGAGGCTTGATATGGTTGTCACACGAGAAGTTGTGGGTTTGCCATGAATTCAGATGTGGGCTGTTGACGTTTCAGCCACGGCAACACGGGAGTTCACCAGGAAATACATGAAGGCACAGGCTCAGTGAAACAGATGCAGCATGCATCAGCATTGCTATGGTTGTGCCAAGGCTGGCCAAGCAGCAAACAGGACCAAAACCACAGATATCTGTTCAGGTTTACTGTTCCACACACACACACACACATTCGCAGCGCATGGCTGATGTGCTGTCATTGGAAGATGAGCGAGCCCGGTACCACGCCACACGCTTTCGAGAAAAGAGCGCTGCAGCTGTTCTGCATCGCTACGAGCTGCAGAGATCGCAGATGAGCCGGCCGCAACTTGAGCAACATGCCTTTCACGTGGCTTCTTGGCTTGTTGCGCTGCCCAAGGATGAGGTGGTGCAAGATCACAATGGTCTTTCCGTGGTCACCTTGTTTGTACGATACTTGGAGTCTTTGGATGGTCCTGATGACAGGCCAGTCGACACCAGATTAGCTCAGATGTTGTCACGAGTGTCTCAAAACATCCTCTGTTTGTTTGGTGATGATCCAGTGGGAACGCAGCTTCAAAAGCAGATCAGCAAGCATATGCGGCCGCAAGAGCTGGTCTCCGCAGATTGTTCACTTGCTGATGAGAAACGTGCTGAATGTGAGGATGCTGAAGCCAAGGCAGTGCGCTTAATGCAGAGGGCCATCCAAAGATGGCAGAACAGCGACAGCCGAGAGACGTATGACAACAGCTTGGAGCAGGAACTTGCAGAGTCGGAAGACCCTGTCACACTTCGGAGGATTCTGCGCCGCGCCGTGGCTGCCTTGTCACCTCCGCGGTGCAAAGGCAATAGTAATAGTGTGCTTGCTTACAGTTCGTCGCAGAGTGGGCTGCCAGCATCCAAAGATTTGCAGGCTAGGCTGCGGGCACTGGTTCTGGCATGCCTGGACGGCTTGGATTTGACAGATTCGTCATTGGCACCTGCGCTGCTGTGCTTGAAGGCACATGTGCAGAAATTTCAGGAGCTTCTCGAGAATGAGAGCTCAGTGGCCAGCCAAAAGCAGTGGCTTCGATTACAGGCAAAGTGTGCTGTCATCTCAGCTGAGGCATTACCAGGCCTATCTGCTTGTTCTGCAAGCTTGTGTGTGGTTGACAACAAGAGGAAGCGCAAACGGAGAGAGAACAGCTTGGCTTCAGACGGTCAGAAAGAAAAAGGCTCTGGGACAAGGAGATTGCAAAATTGTCCGCACGGCAAGGTTAAATCGGATTGCAGGTACTGTAGTGGATGTCCGCACGGCAGGATTAAGCGAAACTGCACAAAGTGCAATGCGTGCCCACACGGCAGAAGGAAGTGCGAATGCCGATGGTGCACTCCATGTCCACACGGCATGCTGGAGCGACACTGCGCGCAATGCCACCCGTGCCCGCACGGCCACCTGGCTCGCAACTGCCGACTCTGCAGCGCGTGCCAACATGGGCATGTCAATTACAAATGCCGAAAGTGCAAAGTCTTCAAGGGATAGCTGCATAAGAATTGCTGTTCTGCTCGGGGGTTGTCATGGCAGAAGATGATATGTCAGCCGTGCAAAATGATGTGCCTGCGAGACTTTGCACACAAGGGCAAGCAGTGAACTGCAAACACACAGCAGTGGGGGTCATGGCGCATCGCCATTTCTTTTGTCTCTCATGGGTTTGGATTCAGGGGAGGGTCTTTTTGCCGCCTTTTTGTGGAAAAATGATCAACCCCCTCGTAGTGAAGGATTCCTTTTTGAGGGGCTCGCAACTTTTTCTCACCAAAGGTGGCAAAAAAAGACACCCCTAGGTTTGAGAGACCCCGAAAACCCAACCCCCCCCTCCCCCAGGCAGTCGGAGATGCCCTGTTTGGATTTGGGGTGTGTTGGGTTTGCTTCGGTGCTCGGCGCTCGGTCAGGAGTTCAAGACGGAGCCCAGCCGCCAACTCGAGGCGTGGCGGCTTATCCTGCAGCACGACAACCCGGCGGACGAGCGCTGGGCCAGCGCCGTCTCGGAGGCCGCAGGGCTGCAGCCGCAGGAATTTCGGGACCTGGGGGCTCCAAATGGGCGTGTCCAGTGTCAAAAGCGGACCTCCCCCAACATTTTGTGGATTTGCCTTTTGGTTTGCCCTTGACACCACAAGTTTGTGGTTTTGATGCTTTTTAGGTGGCCTCCTAGTGGGTGAATCGGTTCACTCTTTAGCTTGCCCTTGACACCACCAAAACAAAATGGGTCCGCTGAAAAGAAGACGAGCCAGCCACAAAAGGGTACCGACTCTAAAGTGGCCCCTTTAAGATGCAAGCACCTCGAACCCTCTGGATATGTAGGAACAGAGATTCCTCTAATGATGGCTCCATGGGTTCCACGTTTTGCAGGCTGGGATTTGGTGCCAAAAATCAAAGACTTCAAAAGGGACATGAAAAGGGGCCCTTGCGACTAGTTCACAGCCCGACCGCAAATCGCAGCGCCTGTGGTTTTTGGTCAGCCGTTGGCTGTCGGCTACAACCACCGCGTTGATCCCCCATTTAAATGTGGGTGTGTGCTTTTTTAAGGGGGCACCTACTTGTTTGTGCGGTTTCAAGCAAGCCCGACAGGAAAGTCAGTCATTTGGGTGTCCGCATCCTACAAAAGATGAACCCAAATAGGGGTCTAACCTTTTTTCAGCCCCCCCCCCCCAAAAAAAAGGGACATCGTGGTTTTCCTCTTGGCTCCCCCTTTCAAAACACCACTAAACAGGGTCCGGGCGACTCAAACCCCCGCCACCCCTCGGCCATCAGGCCGTAGACCTCGTCCCCTTCGCCGGCCTGGCGCTTTGCCTCTCCCGGCCCCTGCGCCCTGCGGAGCCGAGGAGCGATCCATCGATCCATCGAGCCGAGCCGCGCAGTCGGCGAGCCGCGAGGTCGACTGAGGCGCTAGGTGCCCCAGCAATTGCTGCCAACTTTGACCGTTTCTTTTTTGGGGTTGGGAGGGGCCCCACTTTGACCGTTTCTGTTTTGGGATTTTGGGTTCCCCTACAAAAATCGACTACAGAAGAAAGTTGGTACCCTTATTCTAAACTCTGTACTGGAGGACCTAAGAGGTGGTTTCGTCACGTCGACCGATGGCAAGGGGGAAATTGGAAGGGACAACTTCCCCCTTGCCATGGATGAGTTTTGGGTGCGGATCTTTGGCTGGAAAGAGATTTCTTGAAGTATGGTAGATAATTTTTGAGACCGGGTTTTGAAGTTTGAATATGACTCAGGTGGATGTACATACACCGCTTGCAGCACCCTTGCATGAATGACCCCAGGCTTGCTGTTTATACTCCTATCCCATAAAGGAGCACATGCCCAATTTGCGAATCCAGCTTCAAAGTGGGAGGGGAAATAGGGAACAAAGACAAAGGGGTGTGAAAAAGGTGTACTTCCACGAACTCTGACGCTGAGATAGTTCCAAGGGAAGCTTGAGTGGAAGTTTGACAAATCTTTGTGTATTTGAGAATTATCATGTTAAGACTGGTGAAGCCTAAGTGAGAGAAACTTGCTCCAGGAAGGGCTTGAATCGCGGCAACCGGAATAGGAACATCTTCCTGGCCTGAAGTTGTTTGGTCTCACGTTTCAGCAGGGGTGAGAAACCTGAATGAGGGGAACCAGAGCAATCATGTGACGCAAGAATCTAAACAGGGGGCTTTCTGAGTCCACACACACACACACACCCCATCCTGAGAAGAAATCTGTTTGAACAAGTTGCATATCTTGAATCGCCCAAACCTCTTCATTGTTGCTTATTGTGGTTTAGCGGGAACTCTTCTAGGGTTTGGATCAGATTCGTTTGGGCTTCAGATTGTGGTGGCCCCCAAAATCCATATAGACTTATTTTCAACACACCCCACGTACTTGGGTTGGGTTCTCCCGTTTCACCTAGCCTCCGGGGCCTTCCGTTGTCAGGCATGTTTTAATGGTTCACCCGAGGCTCAGAGGGGTGTGCTCACGCTGTCTACTCGGTGTTTCCCCGGAGTTTCTGACATCGCCCGGTGGATTCTCCTGGGTTCCATTGGCCATATGTGTCTAGGGACATGAACACATGGACATCCCACATCCCACATGTCCGGTGGTCCTTTTGGTTTCACACAAAAACCAACCTTGAATGGGCCTTAAATGGGCACCAAGCCCGGAAAAAGATCAGGTATATATACATATCCATCGCTGTTGGTGTATTTCTGAGGGCAGCAACCCCGGTTCCATCAAGTTCCAATTGCAATACTGCACCCCCGGATTTGATCATACTTATCTATCGAAGGCTTCCACAAGTGAAAGGTTTGTTTGACAAGCAAACCTCAAACAGGGTAATTACACTGTATTTGGTATTTAAAACAAGTAAATCAAGAGAACATACCCCCACACACACACACACACCCAGCCGCACACATTAGCGTGTCACACACACACACACACGCTCACACTCCCAGCCACACACTTGGGCATGTTTGTTTTAGGGGACCCTCCAAAATGGCCAAACGGTTTTCTTCCTTTAGTTTCCCCAGCAAAACAGGGATACCCTTCGCCTCAAAAACCATGGCAGGCTCATTTGGATGAATGGAACTCGAGGATCATTCCAAAACAATCAGCTAGCCCCCCAAAACAAAAGCAAGACATAAATCCACAGAAAGCATCAAAGGCCACAGAACAAAATCACACAGCCATCCCAGCCGATGCAGATGCCAGCCGCACACACACACACACACCTCCCCAGCTCGCTTCGAGTGAGAGGATCAGCTGCTTCCTGCCGCTGCCCATCCGCAGCTCGTTGCCCTTTCTGATCAACGCCAACTTCTGCCTGCGGGACCCGTCCTCCCCGGACCGCCTGGACCTGGCGCGCCGCCCGGCGGAGCTTTGCCGAGCCGCGCGTTTCGTTCGCCGGGGTGTTTCGTTCGCCGGGCCGGGCGTGGCGTGGCGTTTGACCGTGTGGAGCAACCAAAAACGAAGAGGTGGAGGTTTTCACGGGGAAACCCAAAAGGGAAAAGCCGAAGAAGGTAAAGCTTGGTTTCATGCGCACAGGTACAAGGTTTCACCTGAAACTAACAGGGGCCCCGCTGGGGTGGTGCAATTTTTTGGGTCCAGCCCACTGAGGACAAGGCGAGAAGTCCGATTGGAACCTGCTGCTGCTGCGGAACATCGTGGAGCCCTTGATCTGCAGTCTCATCCAGGACCTGAGAGGGAAACACATCAAGGGCCACCAAGATAGAAAGGCACATACCCTCCCAACTAATACGGAAGTGCACAAAACAGGTCCCTTTCCAAGAGGAAAGTCGTTTTTCTACAGGGGTCTGTGCACTTCCATGTTGGTCGCTGGGAGGGTACAATGGGAGGGTACGCTGGGAGTTAACAACTGGGTTTCCTCGGCGCGTCTTTCTTTTTAGCTTTGTTTGAGCGGCCATTTGCCTTGTTGGTCGCCACGTACCTTTTTCTGGATTGTGTTTCATTGCAAGAAGGAGCGGCTTAGGTGGAAAACAGGAACTAGAAATGAGTTTGTTCCTTGAGGGTACTCCATTTGAGGTTGGATTGAATAGAAGAAATATTAGCCACATGTTCGGAGTTGCTTTTTCTTTCGACACATACCCAAATGGACTTGGAATTCCTACGTTCGAACGCAACCCACTCCAACGCTGTTGCTTTTTCCATCGCAGCCCAACTCCACCCGCTTGCACGCAGCAAGCGCCCGCTCCGCAGCCAGAGAAAGAAAGACATTGCGAGGAACCTCAACTGGAAGTTGTACGGAATTGGAAGCAATTAAAGCTTTGGTGCATGTTGCTTGGCTGTTAGGACTAACTTTTTGCCAACTAATGAAACCACTAAAAGTTAAACACGCAGGGGAGCAGAAAGCAACCGAGAAAGCACAATGAAAGGAATTTAAAGGAAATCGAAAGGAGACTGAAAGGAGTTCCTGGAATCGAAAGGAATTGGCGAGAGGATTGAAAGGAAAATACCAGGGAATCGAAAGGGCGAAAGGACATGGAAAGGAAACGGACTTTAAATGGAAGTTGCAAGGAATTGAAAGGACATTGGAAGAAAACAAAAAGGAAATTGAAAGGAGTCTGAAAGGAAACTGCACGGAATTGCAAGGACAAGGGAAGGACATTAACAGATTTTGAAAAGCATTCCTAAAAGGAGTTGAACTAAAATTGAGCAAAATTGAAAGGAAATGGAAAGAAATCGAAAGGCACTGGAAAGAGTTGAAAGGACATGAAAAGAGATTGAATGGAACTTGAAAGGAATTTCAAAGGACATGGAGTTGACAGAAATTGACACATGGAAGAAACTGAAAGGAATATAGAATAAAGGATTTGAATTGAAAGAAGGCTGACAGGAATTGAAAGGACATAGAAAGGAACGTGAAAACAAATCCACGGAGTTGAAACTACGTCAAAGAGAGTTGAAGAAACACTGAAAGGGAATGGACAGGGAGTTGAAAGGAAACTGAAGGGACTTCAAAGAGATGGGTGTGTGGTTTAAAGGAAGTGTTCATATTTTCAACAAAACTAAAAAGGACATGGGAAAAATGCAAGGAACCGGAAAGGAATGCAATGGAATTGAATGGACATTTCACGGCAATTGGAGTGGAGATCAAATGGAAGCGGAAGGGACTTTAGAACATAATTTGATTGACAACTGAACAGATCGAAAGGAACCTGCTAAGGGATATAAATTACATGGACAAGGAGTTGAAAACAACTGTACGGAATTGAGAGGACAACGACTGAGAGGAATTGCAAGGACTTTGAAAGGACTTTGAAAAGACCCACCATGTTTTTTGCGGAAGCAACTTGCCCAGCATCTTTTGGCGACAGATTTTGGAGCACCGAGCCATTTGGCGGATGCCGCGCGAGGAGCAGGCGGCGGCGGTGCAGGGCTTCAGGTCCCAAGCCGCGGGGCCCACCGCGAAGCGCGAGGCGATCGATGCGATTCGCCCGGGCGGGGGGGGGGTGGGGGGGGGTTGGGGGGGTTGGGGGGGTTGGGGGTTAGGGGGGAGGGTTGGGGGCGGGGGGGTTGGGGGGTTGGGGGGGGAGGATCGAGGCGCGGGTTGGCTTTTTTTTGGGGGGAATGGGATGGGTGGGTGTCGAAAAAGGGCCGGTGGACACTGACAAAAACGTGTTCATGCTTGTTTTTGTTTGTTGTTTTTGGATGTTTTGTCGTCGTTCGAAACCGACCTGAAAAGGGTACCCTAGATTTGGAGGTTGAATGGGTGAACAGGGGGATTGGCCTCTTTTTGGTTCTTTGCACAATAGACTCTAGATGTCCTTTAAACCCAGCAGACCTTGGGGTGTATGTTGGGGGAGTGGGGGAGGCTTGGATCCTATGATTCGGACACGCGTCCCAAAATGGGCTCGGATCTTTTGGCGTGCTTGGTTTCCTCGCCGGATTCAAGTCGTTCAGTGTGTTTCGTTGGGTGTCCGCTTGTCGTCCTTTGGGTTTCCCGTTGAGGGGTGCGGTGTCCGGAAGTGGGTTCTCGTGGGCCCCTGGTTCATGATGACGACCAAAAGCACAGGAAACCCGCAGGGAAACCAGACATAATAGACTGGGAAGCCTCAATTCATGCAAGGGATTAAAGCTTTTTGTTTCAAACGACTTTTCACAAAACGTGCCCATTTGGCTCTGTTATATTTGGAGAACCCATTTTGGTTGGGGTGAAAGGGAAGCCACAAGCAAGCCACAACTTTTCGGCTCTTCGCTATGAGATTCCGTTTTTGCCGGCGAAGATGCGGGCGGGATTCCTCGGGCTTCCTCGGCCATTTTTGCTGCGCCAGGCGGCGGTTTGGGCAGATGGGATTTGCTGCCTCATGCCTTGCAAGCCGCAGCTGCCGCAGAGCTTGCGGCATGGCCAGACTTAACTGCAAGGTATGTTTTCTTCCCGCGTACTCTTTGGGTTTTGGATCACCACCTTTAATGGTGACAACTGATTACCCCCTCTCAAGGTTGACAAGGTTTGGACAAATGAGATTTTTGGGAGGACCCCCCTGATTACTCTGGAGCCCCTTCGGTCCTCGTCCTCTTACTTCTGGTCCCTTCGGGGCAGTAGGACTTCAAAAGGCAACATCATATTTTTGGGGGGTTTGAGCCCAAAAGGGCCCTGATTAATCGCGGGGGGTTTTCTGTTAATGAGGGGGGACTGGCCTCCAAGGGGGGTCCCCTTTGTGAGCTTGAAAACCTTGTCATTTTAAGCAAATTTTAAGAAGGAAAAATGCATTTCGGGGGAAGCACATTTTTTGGGAAAACTTGAGGGGTTCAATAGTGACTTAGTATTGGTGGTTTTAAGCACAGACTCAGCAACTACCAAGCAAGAAGGAAAGCACCTTTCTAGCAGGTTTTGTTGGCTTGGGGGCTGCAGAGGGATACCTTTAATCAGGGGGGTTTTGGGGAGGGCTCAAAAATTATTGGGTAGTTTTTTGTTTTTTCTTAAACAAAAAATATTGTTGGCCCTTTACTTTAGTGTTGGTTGGAACCTGGGGGGGAAAAGGGGAAACCGTTCATCGGGGGGTTTACTAATCGTCTCCTGACATTATAGACATTTCGTTCCTGATCAACAACTGGTCACTTGGCTTTTGGTTCAACTGCCGCTTTTCGTGGCAAACCAAGGCAACCAGTTCACTTTTTGCAGGTCCATCTCGTCCGAGGCAAGAGCTCTTGAATTTGCCGTCCATCTACCAGTCGCTCGCAACAGCGCCGCTCTTCCCGGCCCTGCCCGTGGCTCGCTCGGCGTTTTGCCCCCCCCCCCCCCCCCCCCACCCCCCCCGAAGACCAAGGTTTGGGATATGAGTATGCAGGCTCCTTATTTGTTGACTACCTCGGGGTAGACTTAAACCCAGGGGTGTCCCTTTTGGGGAATCCACCGCCCCTGGGTTGAAGTCTGCCTTGTAGAAAACGGGGCCCTGAGTATGTGTCAAAATCCCACTCCCAGAGGTGCGGACCGGTTGAGACAAGTTGAGACTTGTCCTGGCCAATCCACTTAGGAGCTCAACCATTGTGTGGCTTGCAACCTGTTGGTTTTCCTTGGAGCCAATGTGAAGAGGTACCCTCAAATATAAATATATATATATATGTATATATAATATATAGAGTCATTTGCGGAGCAACAGCTGGATTTCCGTGGTAACTTCATGCTGTTTTGGGGTTCATGCATCATACCCTAAAATAAGTTTGTAGTTGGAGGGTATGTTTTTAGCCTCTTCGGTTGAACACACAGATTTCCTACGCCAGCGCGCGGGTGTACCCAAGGGAAGCTCCTGTTTATTCCGGTTAGTTTATCGGCTTGGATTGGGGGCTTGGGGGTTGAACCCCTGGTTACGGGCAAGTGGGAACCCATCCAACCTCCACACCTCCAAACCACCGATCCGGCTCCATTTCACCAATTGGAAGCTAGCTGATTGGTCCATTTACCTTTGCTTCTGTGATCCATGCGATTTCGACTGGGAGGAATCGCCTCCCCAGATCTTCGTTTTTGCCATGCCCCCCTACCAAAAATGATTCCTGGGTGCCAGCTCAACCTTGGAACAATTGGTGTTGAAACATGTTGCTGCCGGTTTGGATTGTCAATTACTTTCGGAGGTTAGAAACCAGGTTACAACACCATGAGGAACATTTTGAGGATGTCACTTTAATTATGACTAGCCCAACGTTCAAGTGGAACAAACACCAAAATGTGGAGCGTCCCTTTTGATATCCCTAGACCCTGGCGCGTTTCAGGGAAGTCTAGGCGGTCTTTGGGGAGGGTTCATGACCTCAACTAGGGCGTATGCTGGGGCATAGAACCCCCCCATGTCAGGTCGGCGAGCGGCGGGACTTGGCTGCGCTGCTGGACGTCGCGCGCAGCTCGTTGCTCTCCTTCGCGGACTCCGTGCAGCCGCTGGGAGAGGCGATCCGGCGCGATCGAGCGGATGGGTGGCGATGGTGAGAAAGGAGGTGTGAAGCCCCACGAAGCCAGAAACATGGGCACCATGGTGTACCAGAAAGGAGGGATACCAAGGTTTTACCGTTTGCCCCAGAGTAAAATGGTGAGTTAGAGTCAAACCTGGGAAAATGACGATTGGTACAGCCCTTTGGTAACAGGTTTGCATCATGACACAAGTGTTTGCCAGGGAAAGCCGGGTATGAGGTGAACATGTGTCAACCAAATCAGGATTGATCCGCATGGCGGAAAAATGGTTACTTGGGATGGGCAGAACCCATTCCGGACACCGCTCAAGTGGGTTATCCGAGTATTCACAGGGAATCTTGCCAGTCCAAGAACATTGGGCGCAAAAAGCTCAACCAAAATCGAGTGGGTCTTTGGATCACCCTCAAAGCAACCCACAAAAAAGATGGAAAACCAGACGTAAGTAACATTGCGGGCAATATCTCAGTGTCGGGTTTGAGGGGTTGAGGTAGAGCGTACATAACATACAACAACAAGTGCACATAGCATACATGCACGGTTATATATATATATATGTAGACATATTATAAATATGTTTTATCGTGCATGTATACTATATGTTTAGGTACATGCATATACACATATACATACACATGCACATATATATATATATATGTATACAAATACATATATATATATATATACATACTTGTATAGATGTGTGTTTGCTGCTCATCAAGGCCTGTGGTTTTCCCCCCAACCACTGCCGGATCGAGCGAGTCCCAGGTGGCCAGCGAGGCGCAAAGGCAAGCCGTGCACGAGTTCTTGGGCCAGCTTACCTCGGAAGGCATCGGGGGTCGCTTTCGCCCCAGGTTTTGGTTGGAAAGTGACAGGCTGTCCCAGCCTTGGTCGGGCCTTGTTTTTTTTTTTTTGTTGTCTCTTTTTTCTCCGGGATTGGGTTGGAAGCGACTTTTTGGACCCCTCCAAAAGTGGCGATTTCAACGCAAACCACCAGTGGGGAGGTTCAAGATGGAACTCAAACAGAGAAGCCCACTGACCCTCAACTGATCAAGGGGCGTTTTTTTGACTTCCTCTTTGATGCTCCGTGATATCCCTGGGAGGCTTCAGTCCCGAAAGCACAACTAGGCAGCATGGGTTTAAGTGTGGCAGGGTTACTGTGAGTCTCAAAATGACCAAACCACAAGGGCAACTACCCTTGACAGCTTGGTCGCAACCCGAGTTGTTCAGTTGCACCCTCTACTTTCTTTTTTTTTGCCTGGTGGGTTGCCACTAAAAGTTAGGCCCTACAAACTTCCGCGTTTCCCGACCCCTTTCGGCCAAAAATGCTCCGGGCCGGCACGGAGCTCCAGGGGCCACCAGCAAGAAGCTCCTCTGGCTTGGCTTGTCCTCAGCTTCTCCCTCAAAGGCCCCCCAAAAACAGAGAGGCTCTGCCTGGGCTTATCCCTTCCCCGGTCCAAACTGAGAACTGGAAACCAACAGGGAAACCGTCATTCCATGTTTGAAGGAAAAATGGCGGACTCCATTTTCTGGGGCGCATTTGTCGTTCTTTCCTGGGGGACCCAAGAAAAGTGCCTCACTGAGTTCTGAATCATCCAGCTTCAGGAATTCTTTGATTTGAAGCCGATCAGAGCCACCCAGAAACCTCCAAAGTGAGAAACATCTCTCGGAGCTCAGGCGGGCGCGCCTTTCTCTTCTGCTGCGTCACCCAGCCCGTGGCCGCTGAGTTTGCCGCGGCTCAGGCGGGGTGGACATCTCATCGCAGCGGTTCGGGCACGAACGGGCGTCTCGTTTTTGGAGGGTGCAACTGTTTCACACTTGGCACCGGACGCCGAACAGGACATGCCATAGTTTGGGTGTGTGTTGTTTGTTTAGGAACCCTGAAAAGTGTGGGCTTCACTTTGGGTTCCAACAAGTCCAACATCGACAAGGGTATAGACGACGGGTGTCCCGAAAGCATTTAACTGCGCGAAGCACGTTGTGCGTTTTATTTGGAGCTTGGACCCACCCGTGTTTTAGACAAACTAGCAGCGCGCGCTGCAAACACACCATGCTGTTTGTGTTTTCTTTGCACAAGTCTGTCTCAATGCGCTCTGTGCATATCAGCGGAATCTTTCTACAAGTCGTTTGCGTATGTGTCTTCTTGGGAAAACTGTCGTTGCAACTTTCTGCAACCTGCCAATCCGCAATACTTGCGCGCGTAGGCACATTAAACTACATTGGGATTCTTTGGGGCGGGAGCTATGCGATTGGAGCCCTTTGTTCAAGATGTTCGAGCCGGAGCTGGGACCCCTGACTCTGCACACTTCGCCTTGCGCTTCGGAGTGGACCAGGGGGGATTCGAGCGGAGCCTCGCGCAAACTCTTGGGCGTTCCGAGCTTCGCAAATTAAACAAGCAGCCCCACCAGTGTGGACTAGCTCAACTGCCTCAAAGGTGGCGAGGAAGCATGAACCCCCTGAATGATGCGAAGGGTCACTAGTTGAAACTCCAGGCCCAGATGTTGAGTTGGATTCCTTGCGTGGATGACGAGCACTCGTGACAAGATTCAGGTCCAGCGCAAGGCTGTGGTCAGCCGAAATCTGGTGCTGTCCTGTTTGGAGCAGCACAAAGACCGAGCCTTGGATTGACCGAGCCTGGTTTCATGAAGTGTTTGGATTGATGTAGACTAGGGCATGCCTAGGTATAAATAAATAAATATATATATATATACTGTATATATATGTTAGATGAATAGATGTATGTTTGTTCAAGCAATAGTGGTTTAAGCCATGGTTTTAGCAGACGGGTTTCGTTCGCACGGGTGTTTCAACCATGATTTGAACAACGGTTGTTCTATCTTCCTTCTCTTGGTTTTCGTTCAAGGGCGCCTTGTTAAGACCATGCGTTTGACCGCCTAGAAATGAACTTCCGCTTTTTGGACTCCATGTTAATCATAACTTCAAACAGTCGGTCAGTTCAATCCATGGTTTGAACAAACGAGCTTTATTTACCCAGCGGCTTGAACGATCTACTTACTCGAAAGGAAGTGCCCTTTGATTAGTTGACCGCCCCAACCAATTCGCGTGCTTTCTTTTGGTTTTCCTGTTACCCAACCATAACCACCCCCAACTTTTGGTTTCGGTTTCCCTTTGCACAAACCCGAAAGGGTGCCCTCATAAAGGCCCACCCAAATGCTGTCCAAACCTCACCACTTCAAAGGGGTTCATACCAACCTATTTCTTGAAAGTGGAATAAACCCATGCGAAGTGCCCGGTCGTCTGCTTCTTTCCGAGGCGCCGCTGGTTTGAGTGCCGCGCAGAGTGCTCAGCTCCTGGGCTTCGTGCTGCAAGACGTGGACCTCGCGCCCAAGCTGCAGAACCTCCCGCTGGCGCCCCTGTGCCACGGCCGAACTGGAGAACCCATTTGCGGCGGGGTCGTCTTTATTTTTAATATATATATATATATATAAATACAGATATATACATATAAATACATATATATATATATATATATGCATGTTCATTCCCCCACAGATCAACAAGGTGGGTTTTGGAAGGGGGGTAGCATATGTATATATATATATATACATATATATATATATATATATATTGATTTTGTTGTGTTTTGTTTGTTTTTGTTGCCTTTGTTGTCAAAGCTTGAAGGAACAAACAAAAAGCAATCAACATAGCCCCCCCAGTGTGTCGGTTTCGTTGAAAGCTTAAAAGGGGTTAACCAAAAGAAGGCAGGCAAAATAGGAGTAAAACCCCGTTTGGACATGGCCAGATGACTTGACTCACTGTTTTTGTTGATAGGGGGCACCGACTTTGACAAGGCCAGACTTGACTCACTTTGGTTTCTTTCTTTGAAGGTTGAAAGGGATGCCAAAAAGCAGCCAATCAACATAGGGCCCCCAAAATGTGTCGGTTTCGTTGTTTTGCACGGCACCCTGTTTTGGAGTAGTTTGACACACGGTCGTTTTGAGGGACACCTGGTCAAAAATTAATCAAACTGGTGGGCCTCCGACTTTGGCACTGGCCAGACTTAAAGCCGTGGTGTTTTTGGCTTTTTGAGGCGCCCTTCGGTTTGAAGGGACACCGAAAGAAGACAACTCACATCATCTTTCAGCCCGACTGCTGCGCGCCCGGGCCAAACTCAGTTTGTTTTTCTCTCACCTATTCCAGGCCCCAATTTTGACACGCCCATTTGGGCCCCGTACAGTACCACTTGTCTCACATGCTCGCTGCGGCCTTTTGGAGTCGGCATCTTGACTTGAATGACTTCGTTCGGAGTACGGGGACGATTGATTCCCCCAATGAGGTGATCTCCCGTCGAGGGTTAGGTCCTTGCGCCGGGGATCCTTCAATCCAGGTTGCCTTCAGTGGTTTGGATGTTGGGGAATTTGACCCTCTTGTTCTTGAGGATAAATGAAAAACCACCGCAGAGGGAAGCCGAGCATTTTCCGTCCTGTTCCATTTGGGTTTGTCGATGTGTGAGGCTCGGAAGCCTGTTTTGGGTGGTTTTCAAAACCCTGCATTCTTTTTTGGGGGGGGGTCCTGTATACGTCACACATTTCAAGACACACTCAGTTCAACCCGCGCAGATCAGTCAAGGTGCGATGGCCGGGTCGCAACCTTCGACCCCAACAGTGGGCCGCTGCTCGCCGTTGGGGGCATCCGATGGTTTTACACGCCCGTATACACTGGTTGGCACATGTCGCTTGCATCTCTGCCCTTCCTTCAAACTGCTTGGAAAACGGTCGAGTTTCCAACAACCTAGACAGAAGTGCTTCACTTTTTGCAGGTCAGCCAACTAAAAACACGTTGTTCCTTAGAGCTTCTTGCAACTTATAGCGAGCAAGGGTGACACGAGCTCACTCGAGGAGTTTTTTTTCATCCAGGAATTGGGCGAGTTTGCCCAGATAGAGATCTAATACGGCCATGAGTTTAAGAGTTGCAACCACCTCAAAAGTGGTTGGACATATATCCAGGTCCCAGGTATGATCTCCTTGGATCCCTTCGAGCTCTTTCCCACAGACCCCCCCCGGCCATGCCTCATTTGCCCGGTAGCTTGCAGCCTTCGATCCTTCGGTTCGGCTTCTATTCCTTGGGTGTTTCGCGTGGCTGGACCTGTTTCCCCCAGAAATGAATGAAATGGGGGTCCGCCCGAAACCAGGCACGTCCTGGAAAAACCGAACGAATAGATCCACTCCCCCAAACGCTGGCACTTTGGATTCTGGGATTCTCTTCCTTTTTCCGCCCAAGAGACGCGGGTTCAAGCCTTGAACCCCCTCCCCATGTTTCGGCTGGTTCTCCAGGAATCCGCGGTTCCCTCAAGCCACAAGTTGGATTCCGGTTTCAGCTCCCGCTCCTATCGAACCCGCAAGTTCCTTTGGGGTGCCTGTTTCTTTGCGGCTCGGCAGCCTTCCGTTCAAAGGGGGTACAAACGGAAGGCAACATTCCTGATTCAATAAGGGTTCAATAAGGGTTCAATAAGGGTTCCTTATTCCAAAAGGAAGGGTTCAATAAGGGTCAAAGAGGTTCCCCGCATTCTACATTGCCCCTTTGGGTCAACTCAAGCATCACCGTTGGCCAAAAAGCTCCAGTGACTTTCCTGTGGAGCCACTCCTAGGCTCTACCTCGCCAGCGACGGAGCTTCCGCTTCCGCCGGCGACGGAGCTGCGAGCGCGCAGCGGGTCCTGCAGCAGTTGACGCCGAAGGCGGTGCTGGACATCTCGGCCTTGGATGCCAAGGCCTTGCCGGCCTTGCGCCAGCACGCCTCTCGGTCTAGACCGGACAGCGAAGTGAACCATGGAATGTGGGGAACCAGATCTGAATCTGTTTGTTTGCTTTTTTTGCAAACTGGCGGCAGTTTGCCGGTAGCTGGTTTCTAGTTGTTTGTTTGCTTGTTTGGCTTCATGAATCAAATTGTACCCTCCTGTTCACTAACATAAATGTGAGTGGATGGGAGGGTATTTGATTTTGTTGCTGTTTCTTCGGTTTTCCTTTGTGTTTTATATTTCACGTGTTTTTCATGTTGTTCTCACTTGCCCAAGGCCGACCTTGAAGCCTTTTGGTTTCCCTAATTTGGCCCATATGTCCGTTCTGGTCCCCGTTGGTCTAGATCGAGTGTTTGCTATGGTTGCTATTTTAGCTTCTGGTTTTGACTTACTTGGTGTATCTTGTTTTCGTTGGTTTACTGTCTTGTTGCTTGGCCTTCATCGTTCATCCCCCGGCCTTACCGCTGTTTTCCTTCAACCCCCGGGTTGTTTTTCGCTCTCCCGAAGCCGAGGCCGGGCAGTTGGGTCTCCACCCGGTGGAGACCTGCGAGCACCTGGGCGCCGCGCTGCGCGCCGCGGTGCCGCGGCTCTGCGCGGCGGCGGTGGAGCGGTCCTCCGTGTTGGCGTCCATCGATGAGACCTTGGGAGGCTGATTGGTACTGTACCGTACGGGGGGGGGTCCCAAGGTCCCAAGGGTAGGGGTGGGGGGGGGGGTCCCAAGGTGGTGTTGTCCAACGGTTTTGTGCGACGGGTTTTTTCGGGCTTGGTGGGGGGGAGGGGAGAGGTTCCGGTGTTGAGACGCCACTGCAAACCATGAAAGTTGTTTTTTTTTGTTTTTCGGGGGTAGTTCTTTTGGGTTGTGCGACGGTTTTGTTGGTTTGTGGCGGTAGGGGGCCTGGTAGGGGGAGGTTCATGGATTGAGGCTTTCAGGGTTCAGGCCGCTTTTTGGCGTCTTTTTTTGGGGTTTTGCTGGTTCCGTTTGGGGGTTCCAACGGGAGCGGGGAGTCCAATAGTTGTGTGGTGGTTTTGCGACGGTTATGTTGGTCTTTGCGGGGTGATGCTGGCCGTTTGGGGTTGCTGTTTGTTTGGGTGACTTCGTGGTTGATTTTCTGGGTTCGGGGGTTTTCTCTTTGTTGGCTTCTGTTGGCTTCTGTTGGCTTTGTTGGCTAGAAGGAACCGTACTGGTATTGCAAGGGGCGCAAGTTCTGCAAGGAGACTGGACCCTGGTTTTCTTGGTTTACTGGTAGTATGTGTGCTTCAAGCGTTTTTTTTGTGCGGGGGTCTTTGGATTGTTCCTGTAAAGTGGCTGGATATCCCACTAAACCCATGAATGTAGTCAGGACACGTTGGTTTTCTTTGCGTTTGCCGGAGTTTTGCCGGTCGCCTCCTTTTGACGATTTTGTATCCGCTGTGGGTAGAGTATGAAACATCTGAACATAGTCTTTTCTGTGTACCTCAGATGTGGGCCAAGCAGTGGGGTGATGAGTATTTATGGGGTATGGGTCTCATTGGCGCATATTGATAAGCTCAACATCACTGAAATCCAGCGGTTTGTTTCCGTTTCAGGAAATCCACCGGGCCCCGTGGCTTTTTTGGTACACTTTGCGGAAGACCAGGTTTTTTTGGAGTGGGTGGCTTGGAAAGGTGTGTCGGGGCTTTCGAGGGACGCCGGGACGCCGGGACGCGCCATTTTCTGACGCCCAGCTGAGCCCTCGTCAAGAAAAGATTGCAGTTTGATCGGAGAGGCAGGGGCCGAAATATCAAGGCTTAAACGTGAGATGAAAAGGAGTCCCAAAGAGACAAACGTGCTCGTCCACTAGCGAATTGGGGAATTCGACATCAGGCTTGGGATGTGTCAAAGCAGAATGAGTTGGATCCTTCTGGAAAAGGACGGCTAGGAACTGGAACCAACGTGAAAACTAGCTTTGACCCATTTGCCCTGTATAATGCTTTGTAGTACCAAAAAGCGTCAGTGGGGATAACCGCAGGGTATAAGACTAGAACTACCATCATTGGACATAAACCAGAAGCTTTTTGTCAGCCGTTACGTGGACCCAATCGGCAACATGTCAGCACAGCTTGGACCTGTTGAGGGTGGTTGGAGCCACGAAGTTGAGTGGCAACCTTCCCTTTGTTCGAATCGACAGGGTCCACCCATTGCACGGGTTCCCCTTGGCCACCTGGGTCACTGGTGGCAACTCGGAAACCAGCAACCATAGGGGTATACATTCCCCCGATTGGCTCTTGCTTGTGGTTTGGGGTCGTGGAATTCATTTTACACCACCTTCTGAAGACGCAGCCTTGTTGCGACGAGAATGGGACCTGCCACACGTACCTCATTTCGCTGTACTTACGTCGGATTGGTGGAAGGGGAATCCGCAGCGGGAGGGGTGTACCCTGTCTAGAATGAACTTTGTCGTGTTGGCTGAAGATTGATTCGGCTTTGCTCGCAATTGTGTCTGTGTGCGTGTGTATGTTTGTGCGTGTTTCTGTGTCTGTGTCTGTGTCTGTGTCTGTGTCTGTGTCTGTGTCTGTGTGTGCTTGTGCTGGTGCTGGTGCTGGTGCTGGTGCTTGTGTTTGTTGGTGTTGGTGTTGGTGTTGGTGTTGGTGGTGGTGGTTGTGCTTGTGGTAGTGTTTGTGTGTGTGTGTGTTTGTTTTTGAGCGTACCCCTCTTTTGGAGGACCCCCACTTTGACAAAACGCCATACTGCTTCTCAAAATAGGGACCCCTTTCGGCTGGTTCACCTTGCACGGGTCCCCAATTTGGAGAAACGCCGAGAGGACGGCTGCTGGGTGGAAGCTACCGCCGGGCTTCTGCGGTGTCCATGCCTCAGGTCATGTCTCACTCCCCGGGGTGTCCACCTGGACGTTTTGTCTCGTTTTCGGGCTTGCCAAAACGTCCGGGGAAGTGGCAAAGACAATTTGAGTTGTGGCAAACTCGGCCCTTCTCTGGAGGAACTGGGAAGACATGCGGGTTGCAAACCAACAATTCAGACGGTTTCTGGCCAATTCAATCGGACATTGGCCTTTGAAGGCATGTATGTCCTCACTGGACCCTTTGGAGGGATTAGGATAGGCCAACGGAGCCTTTTGAGGCTCCAGCAAGACGGCAAGCGGTTGCATCACTGCTACCCTTATCAATTCATCAGCCCTGCCAAAGGTAACACTTACTTCCTTGAACCGGGTTTTCCTTCGGGATATATTTTCGCAGCTGGGAGACTGGGAAAAACTTGGATGCTGTTTCGGAAACCAGCAAAAAAAATATGGGACCGGACGCCACAGCTGGGTTTCCGGCGCCCATTTCAGTGGGTACTCGCCGAGCCTAGCTGGACATCCATGGGGTACTTAAAGTTTCAGGGACCGACCCCGTTTTCAAAACATGCATCCAAATGCGCCGTATTTTTGCTTTTCTCACGTTTTTGCTGATTTTTTAAAGTGGAGTGAAGTTTGTGGGAAGACCAAAGGGGACAACTCCTGGGACAAGCAATGAGGTTTGTTTCAGTTAGATACCTCCAGTTGGGAAATGGGCGTGTCGTTTTGTGAGGGTACCTCTGTTCAGGTTGGTTTAAAGAGAAAGGGACCGCCACCAGTTTTGGGGTACCCCTATTTTGGCACACACCCAAATACTGGGGATGGACACACTCCCGCACCACAGCTATATCCCAGAAAATGCAAAAATCAAATTCCGCGCGGATCGATCGGCACCATGTACCTAGCAACTGGGAAGCGGTTTTTGTCCATCCGTAGGGGTTCCTCCACAACAAACCTGCGTATTAAAACCACGGTTTTGCCCGAGGTACCTCCTGCTGGAGTCCCCAAAAAGCATCACTTCTCCCAAAAAAAGGGTCCTCCCCCAAAATGGCGACGGTGTCCCTGTTGCTTCTATTTAGAACCACCCCACAACTCCATTTTGGGACACCAGTTTGGGAAACCAAAAGGGCCGAAATCCACTTTGCTCTGAACAAACACGACGCTTTGCTGCTCTCAGGTCGCTTGGCTTCGGCAACGAAGAAGCCGCCAACTCCACGCTCTGCGCTTTGTGGTCCTTCATGGAGCAGGCGACGCGGACTCCGAGCGGATCGAAGCGGAATCGGGCGTGGCCTTCAAATGTACCTTGGATGGGGTTAAAAGGCAAAAAAAGATGGGAGTTTGGGTATTTTCCTCTTTGGCTAGGAGTTACCTTTGTTTGCCTTGGTTTAAACAAAGGCGAACACCCTGAACCGGAGAGGCGATCGTGCTGTGACTTGAACCCATATGCTGACATGTCGGACTGACATCCGACCGAGCCAAGTGTCCACTCGTGAAAGTGTCTTCGGAGTTTCGGAATAAGCGCCAATACTCCCAACCTCGCTTTGTATCATATGCTTATGCACAAATGTATAATATATTGACATGTATTGTATGCTACAGGTATTATATACTACAGAGGGCTTGACATTGTGGGGTTGACATGAATTCAGTGTGCCCAGGGTTTCAGCCGCATGGAGGCAGCTTGCACAAGCAGTTGTGCCAAGACTTGCCAAGCAGCAAACAGGACCAGATATTTGTTCAGGTTTCCTGTTCCACATACAGACAGACATTTCCACGCCATGGCTGATGCGCTGTCATTAGAAGATGAGAGAGCCCGGCACCACGCCAGACGCTTTCGAGAAAAGAGCGCTGCAGCTGTTCTGCATCGCTACGAGCTGCAGAGAACGCAGATGAGCCGGCCACAACTTGAGCAACATGCCTTTCACGTGGCTTCTTGGCTTGTTGCGCTGCCCGAGGATGAGGTAATGCAACATCACAATGGCCTTTCCGTGGTCACCTTGTTTGTACGATACTTGGAGTCATTGGATGGCCCTGATGACAGGCCAGCTGGCGCCAGATTGGCTCGGATTTTGGCACGAGTGTCTCAAAACATCCTCTGCCTTCCTGGCGATGATCCAGTGGTAATACAGCTTCAACAGCAGATCAGCAAGCATACGCCACTGGAGGAGCTGGTCCCCAAACATCGTTCACTTGCTGATGAGAAAGGTGCTGAATGTGAGGATGTTGAAGCCAAGGCAGTGCGGCTGATGCAGAGGGCCATCCAAAGATGGCAGAACAGCGGCTGCCGAGAGACGTATGTCAACAGCCTGGAGCAGGAACTTGCAGAGTCGGAAGACCCTGCCACACTTCGGAGGATTCTGCGCCGCGCCGTGGCTGCCTTGTCACCGCCACGGCGCAAAGGCAATGGTAATAATTTGCTTGCTTGCAGCTCGTCGCAGAGCGAGCTGCAGTCCAGGCTGCGGTCACTGGTCCTTGCATGTTTGGACGGCTTGGATTTGACAGATTCGTCATTGGCACCAGCGCTGCGGTGCTTGCAGGCACATGTGCAGAAATTTCAGGAGCTTCTCGTCAGTGAGAGCTCAGTGGCCAGCCAACGGCAGTGGCTTCGATTACAGGCAAAGTGTGCTGTCATCTCAGCTGAGGCATTACCGGGCCTAATTGCTTGTTCTACAAGCTTGTGTGTGGATGACAACAAGAGGAAGTGCAAACGGCCAGAGAACAGCTTGGCTTCAGACGGTCAGAAAGAAAAAGGCTCTGGGACAAGGAGATTGCAAAATTGTCCGCACGGCAAGGTTAAATCGGATTGCAAGTACTGTATTGGATGTCCGCACGGCAGGATTAAGCGAAACTGCACAAAGTGCAATGCGTGCCCACACGGCAGAAGGAAGTGCGAATGCCGATGGTGCACTCCATGTCCACACGGCATGCTGGAGCGACACTGCGCGCAATGCCACCCGTGCCCCCACAGCCGTCTTGCTGTGGATTGCCGACAGTGCAGTGGGTGCCAACATGGGCATGTCAAGCGCAAATGTCGAAAGTGCAAAGCCTCCAAGGGATAGCTGCACAAGAATTGCAACGTTGCTCAAAGGGGCGTCATGGTAGACAATGAGAAAATGAGACGTCAAGTTCTGTAATCGAAATCGAAACGGCCTTGGTAGCAGAAAAGGATGAGTTTGCGACACGATGAATGTGTGTATTGCGCTGCAAACGTCCGAGTTTGGATAGTGTTTGACGCAGAAAGAAACAAAAGGAACATGCTGATTTGATCCTATTTGTTCAGGGCTGGCCTTTTTTTTGTCACCAGCCTTTAGAACCAATGCTGGTACGTAAACATGTGCTCTGGGCGAGCTGTGCCGTGTCCATCTGGCTTATGAGTTTGTTTTGGCGGAAGTGCGCGAAGCAACCAATGGCGTGTCTTGTTCGTTGTTGTTTGGGGTTGCAAAGGGAGATCAAAAGGACACGAAACATTTGTCGTGCCCGTTTTGAGACGCAAGGCAACAACATCTCCGAACCCCGGCTTGAGGTCCTACCGGTTCTAACCGGCTTGGGCGTGGCACGCTCTGGTCGTTTGAGGTGGTTCTGCTGCTTGGGAGTTTTTGTTGAGGGAGCCCTTGTTGCGGGTGGAAAACCAAAAGGAAAACCGACCATTTTGCAGGTCCCCGAAATTGGTGGGAAGTGCATCGCGCGGCTAGAATTGGAACCTTCGCAAACTGCCAAATTGGACAGCAGGCGCCATTTGGTTGTACCAATGCAATCGAGTGTTTCTCAACATGGCGGGAAAGCCCCCCTCTGGCCGCTGTTTAAAGGGGAAGAAAGGACGCAAACCATTTTCAGGAGCCGATCCCTATTCTGAGATTCTGAGATTTTGAGGAAAACATAATCCGACATAAATGGGACCCGGCAG
The DNA here is from genome assembly GCA_963377175.1 of Effrenium voratum. NCBI lineage: Eukaryota > Dinophyceae > Suessiales > Symbiodiniaceae > Effrenium > Effrenium voratum. The sequence goes on along the minus strand of CAUJNA010003749.1, from coordinate 253,361 downwards.
AAGGCAACTTTCATTTGCAAAGGGCTGCAAGCCAGACCCCTTTAGCTTCTGATTTGCCCAGAAGCTATGTAGAGACACAGACAACTTGTCACCATGTGTTTGCGCCTATGTTAACTGCCACTATTGTTCTATTTCTATTTATGTTGTTCTTTACGCACGTTGTTATCGTCTCACGTCGTTATTTACTTTAATCGTTATGTGCCCACGTTAATTCTTTGACATTCAATATCATTGTGTGGTGTGAATGAATAGCTATGCTGAAAGGTCATGTTTGTGTCGAAGGACAAATGGACTATGAACTACGTTGAACTATGCAGTGCGTTTTTGGGAGACTTTGAGACGCCACACGCCATCTAGCGCGCTCCGCATCAAATCGGATTGAACTTTGCATCCTAGGCTGCTCCCCTTGTTTCGATTCTCCTCAAGCCATAGTTCACCTGTGGCCGCAATCCTTCTGTAGCCATCGTGGTCAGTATTTCGATGGCTTCTGGAGTTGTCAAAGTCAGACACTGGGGGATTCCTTCAACCTGCCACTCGAGCAACTTTGAATGGTCCAATGGTGCTCCCAGCCATCCGCTTGGCTTTTGAGCTTTTGAGTGTTTGCAGGATTTCCAGTTAATCCACAAGTTAAGCTTCTGGCGGGGCATCTGAGAACGGACAGCCCAGTCCAATGGTGGAATAGGGCGAGGCTCAGGCCGGTCCGGCACAAGCCTTCCAAGTCGATGCGGCTCCCTTGAAGCGGTTGGGTCCGGCACAAGCCTTACACCTATAGGGCTGTGTCTTTTTTGTGGGTACCCTCTTGGGGGTTGTTTTGTTGAAGGGAAAGCTAAAGCAAATGGTATCCTGGTTTGGGGGGCTCTGCAGTGCCCTTTGTTTCTTCCAGTTGTTGGAGGGGTTTTCCCTTTTTACGAAAAAGCAAGTATAAAGGGAGTGATGGAAATCCCGAGGGTCGTCCTCAAACTTCTTTTTTTGATTTTTATGGTTTTTTCTTTTTCCCGGAAGTCTAAGGAAGGTCTTCCCATGGAAGTCGTCTGGGTCCGTTTGGGGCTTTGCATTGGAGCGACCAAAAGTAGCAGCGTTAAATCAAGTAGATATCTATTTCCCGGACGCAGCTCAAAAATGGGAAGCCACTCGTAATGTTGAGGCAAGATCCCAATCTTCAACAGGTCCCCAACCCCCCGAACATCCCAACCCCCCCCCTCTGATCCGCCCCAATCTTACGTACACGATCCAGGCGCCGGACGGCTTGTCCGACCGCTGCATTGGGCATTTCGACCGCTTCTACATGGTCCCAGCCTGGGACCCCACCACGCGCCTGGGCACTTGAGGCGGCCAAAATGCCCGGCTGCCACGCGTTTTTTGGGGTGGGTGCCGTTTCTTTTTTTGGGGAGGCTCAGAGCATCACAAGGAAAACAGAGATATCCATTTTGTGGCCTCCCTGAATTTCAGACACCCCCATTACAATACCTGGGCAAGTTTGCACTCGGAGGTAATCCAACCCACCACTCAGGGCGTGACTTGGACGAAATGCTTGGGATTGCAAGAGACCTATTATTTTTCCAGGACGTGTAGTTTTTTGGGGGCGTACCCTGTTCATCTAGGGAACCCCTAATTGGTGGTGTGGATTTGTTGTTCTTGTGGGTGAAGGGGAAACCTGACCTTCACACCTAACCACCGGTAATTGGAGGGAAGCTAAAGGAAAAAAACGAAACCCCAGTGTTTTGGAGTCCCACACTCCGAACAAGTCTTCAGGAATCCGATTTGGGCGTTTGCAAAGCCAATTCGAAAAGGCGAGTGTTGTGTCCCATGTTCATCTGCATTTGTTTTTATGCACTATGAATAAATATGAACGAGTCCTCATCTATGATTTTGCCAACTAATTGACCTGCCAACCTCAGTTCTCAAAACCTTCCTTCAGCTAGTGAACCTGAATAGACATCTTCAATCACCTTGGCTGACTTGGGTTGGGACCACCCGAAATGGGTTGTGTCCCTGTGCGTTCCATCTTTTCCAACTCAAGAAAGCGTGTGTCATATCTGCCACCTCCATGTCCTGTTGCGAGCATCTTCGCTGCCCAAGACCACGGGCAAAGCAGTTAATATATATATATATATATATATATCCGTGATATTGTTGCTATATTTCATCAAACCTTGCATATAGTGATGGCTATATCCAGTTCTTTTTGTGGCACAATGCAATTCAACCCAGAGTGGTTTGGGGGTTCACCAAATCAATTCAACAAATTTGGTCATCCCGGATCAAGCCCCTTGGTTTTCTTGCTTGCTCAGGGAATGTGGGAATGAGCCAGGGCTTCCCATAAAGGCAACCACCAGTTGGATGGTTTATGGGGTTCATGTCCTTCCCTACCTATCGCGCCAGCAAGATAAGGTCTGTTATTGTACTGAACCAATCTTTGTTGGTACCCAAATTTGGTACCATGGGTAGCTTTTGGTAACACAGGTACCTGAAACATACCAATTTTGGTTGCTTACCAACAGCACACCCAAACACAGCAACTCCAAAACTCCACCGATCGCACCGATCTCCCGCACCGATCGCGAGTTTTGTTGCGTCCCCTTGGCGTGGGGAGTTGGCCGAGTGGCCGAGTGGATCCAATTCAACCCAGAAAGCTTTGGGGGTTCACCAAATCAATTTCTTCCCATTCAACCAGTCTGATCGTCGTCGTCGTCGTCGTCGTCCGTCGTCCATGACTCCATGTGTATCTTATCATATGAAAAATAAAGAACCAGCATGCAACAAAGGATTAAAAAAATGTTTAATGGAAGCAGAATATAAAATATATTTAATAAATGAACATAGTGCATCATGCAAATGTCACAATTGTCATGAATATTTAAAAAATCCAACTGTTCATACTTTTAATAGAATTAAAAATACAAACAAAGATGAGAATAAATTTTCTTATGTAAAATGCTATAAACAAGTTCATGGCTTGAAGTGTTGCACTAACACAAGTTGTTTAAGTCACAGAACTAGTTGTAGTCCATCTAAGAAAATGTTTAATCGTGACAATAATGCGGTAAAATATATGAAATATATAATTGATTATACTTTAAAGCATCACGAAAGACCGCCAGAATATTGTCGCAGTAATATTTCAGAATAATGAAATGTTTTCACAATAATTTACAGCTTTAGTTTCATGAAATCATAAAACTAGGAATGTAAATTGTTACACAACATTTCATAGATACAAGTAGTTTTATAATTTTATTTGGTATTTTTTTAGTGGAAAATGATTATTGTTTCTTATAAATTGTTAATGTTTATATAAAACTACTGTATAACTCTAATTATAATCATCACCATACTCGAAAAATTTTACTTGTAAAGTATATTTAACAATATATTTTTTATTGCATTATTGTAAAAACAATGAAAAATAAAGTGTATATATATATATATCTTCCTTTACATTTTGAATTATTACCGTAGCCATTTTGGCTCAAGTATCCCTACCCCGGTTCGGATACACAGATTCTGCTCGGATTGATCAACGCGAGGTGAACTGTGTGTTTGCCATGAACGATTCTGGGCCAGTCCCAAAGGAGTCTTGGAAAAAAATCCAGATCTTGCGGACAGAAAACAGAAAGTGTGTGTGGTATCGCGAATTCGAATCCTGTACAAAGCCACACTCTGTCAGCTCCACGAAAATGCTTGATATGAAAGAATTCAAGCTCCAGATGAACTTGTTTTTTGAAACAAGATTCCGCTATATCACGAGGTGTAGGGTAAAAGAGAATTTTTCCAGGTGGATTAGAAACAGCGAAAACGACGCTTCGTTGTTTCAGATCTTTTCCCCGGGAATATCACATTATGTGTATGCCATTCCCCATGACATACACACAGAGCATACCGCGAATGGCACCATGCGAACAACAGGATTCATGACTTTTTACATCAGCATCGAGGGCAGGATATCGTATGCAGCGCAAAAGTTTTCGGTGAAAGAGACCAAAACAGGAGACATAAGCATGTCATTTGGTTCTTTCGTTTTTAAAGAGAACACGTTGATACTCGAGCACTGTCTGCCCGCTCGTGGAGTGTTTGAATTGAGAAACGCAGACGATGGGGCGCGTTTCGTAAAAATAACCGAGCGAGACGAGTACGTCGAACACTATCCCGCGATTAGTGTGATGACAGATTGCACTGTGTATGACAAGTATGTCTGTATGTGCGAAAAGAGAGCCAAGGTCGAGCAGGAGCTTGCTCTTATTGCACAAGCCGAGAATGAACTCCGTGAAATGTTGATTTCGGAAGGGAAAGCAGTTCCGAAAAGTTCATAGGCGATGCAAATTTTCCATGTTTCACAAGTGAAAGCAAATTATAATTTTATAATTCGCTTTTAAAAAATATTAATATACATATTTAATATGTATATGTTCTATAGTTTTATATAAAAATTAAGAATTTGTAAGAAAATGTCTATACCAATTTCTAGACCTATATAATTTATCATGATAATATTCAATTAATTCATTTTTATATTTACTTTTTACTTGTAAATATTCATTGAATTGTTTAAATTTAAGAGTTTTAGAATTATATAATGATAATTTTGTTTCTATTTCTTGAATCTTTTTTATTATTAACATAATGTTTATTTTCATGCATCAAAACTTGTTTATCATTATATGGTTTTAATGAATATTTAATAACATGTTCATTGCCATTTTTATAATTATTCTTACATAATCCATATAATAAGATTGTTTTATTTAGATCTACAACTAGATAATTATTGAATGATTTTATAACATCTAAATTATTGTTGAAATATTTCTTTTTTTCACTTTTAGTTTTACTTTGAACAATGACGACGAAAGGATTAAAGGCAATAAGGACGTCAATGACGACGCCAAGGAATGACGACGACGACGACGACGACGACGACGAAGGAAAAGGAAGTAATGAAAGGACGACAAGGAAGTAAGTAAGGAAGTCAATGACGACGACGACGTCAATGACGGCCAAGGCACTAAAATGTCATTAGCATTCAATTGAAAATATTTTTCAATATTACCAATATAAATTATAGAATTTAATTTACAAGAACCACACATTGTAGAAATTATAATATCACTAGGAATTATAATATTTTCTGTATAATCCATATATTTCTCATATGTTGATTCTTCCATATTCTTATAATATAAATAATATTTTCTTTAATTATTTTTACTTTCATTTTTTCAATTATAAATAAAAAGGTTTATATACATTTATTTAATGACAATGGATTTTCCTGATATTTTAAATATAATGATTTTTCAATTAGAAAATATTTAAATAATAAAAATTATAAATCTTTTTCTATAACTTATAATAATATATATTTTAAATATAACAGAATATTATCATTAAATAATCAAAATTCATTAAAATATATTAATAATATTGATTATTTTAATACAATTAATAAATTAGTAATACCAGATGATACACTAGTAATATTTATAGGTATTTCATATAATAAGTATATTTTTTAACCACTAATAAAGAAAATAATCACAACACGGAAGATTTATCATTTTTTAATAGAATAAAAACAATTTGTAATGAAAAAGAATCAAGAATACAATTTATTCAAATATGGTTTTTACCAAGTGATAATATTAATGAAATTTTTAAAACATAACAAGATAAATTATATGCTCCAGTTGTATTTATATCAACAGTTCCATTAATAATTGCTGGTAAATTAATACCATTATTATCAACTAATGTAAATAATGGATCAACAATAAATCCCAGGATGGTGTAAAATTAGATATATCATATATTCCATACTTACTAATTTTACATTGAGAAATATAACCTTGAAAATTATCTGTTTCGCTAGACGAAGAACCAACATGTAATGTTGTAAATGTTGCTAAACTATCTAAAAATGCTGGCACCGAAACACCCGAATCTATATTCCCATTTACATATGTATATAAAATATTTGATTTTCTCATTATTGGAATGTGATTCGATCATGGCATACCCAGAGTTTCGGGGGTTCACCAATTTAGCTTCACCCTGGAGGAAGCCCCTGGTGTTGATTCGTCCTCTTTGGGCGGCAGCCCGAGGAAGCCGCGGGAGCGCTCAGAGCCGCAGCCCTTGGAGCTGCTGCCGCTGAGCGCCGCCGAGCCGCTGCTGCTGCCGGCGTCTCGCTCGAAAGTCGAGCCCGCGTTTGGCTTTTGGCGGGGCGGGGCCCTAAAGTCGTGCCTCAACAAGGCGCCGTAAAAAATAGGGACTTGGACCCACAAAAAGAAGTAGAAGTAACCATTATGGGAACCCCGAGAAGGTGTCAAGAGGATTTGCACCCAGCATTTTGTTGAGACCCGTTTGGTCTCAGCCTCAAAGAGAGGCGGTGGCCCTCAAAATGAGCGGTTTTCTGACTTCCCTTTGAAGCCAAAAGGGGCTTCCCCACCAAAAGGGACACACCTGAGCTCTCAATCTCATGGCGTAAGGTTTCGCTTTCTTCTCGGTGTTGGGAGAAGCAAAGGGGGGCAACACCCGTGTTGAAACAGTTTTTTAGTCTCACCATCTTTATACAAGAATCATGCAAGTGGACTGGATGCCCTTTCAGGAGGCCTTTCTTAATTCTGAGAGGCAACCAGTCTTGGGATGGAAACATCCCAAAGCTCAAGCTCCAAGGACCTAAGGCGCTCGGGTTTCCAACCCTTCGGGGAGACTACTTGATGTCGAGGCTATTCCTGTTGCCTGAGTCTCACCTCAACGAGCGGTGCCCTCAAAAACCACATACCATACCCTCTTGGCAAGGGGCCCAACAAGTGAAAAGGATGTGGAGACAACTGTTTGGGGCCTCGGACCGATCCACGTTGCCAAGGTCGAAAAACACTCTGCTTGGGGCTAAGGATGGTCGACCCGAAACGGTCGTGTTTAGACAAACCATCGTATGGTTCCTCCAATGAGCCGAAAACTGAGGGCCTTTCGTGGTGTTTTGTTTCCAGAGAAAAACACCAACAGGAACCATTTGCCCTGCGGGTTTTTCCATATCCTATGAGCCGCAAGGCCATTGGGGAGGGCCGCTGTTTGCTTGAGCTGATCACCCAAACCCGCGCTGGAGCTGATCAGAGTGGTTAGACCTGACAAATCCTGGTGGCGAAGCCAGCCATCCGGTTCCTTCGCCTTTCAGCTTTGTAGTGTTTAGTGGTAGCTTCCATTTCATTAACCCACTAAAAGTTAGGCTTTTGGCGGGGGATCTGAGCCCAGAAATATTCGAGTTGGAAACCCCCTTATGCCAAGCTGGGTCACCGAAAACAGCGGCAACGGATGGTTTTGTAACCGCCGATGGAGAGGTTCCTACATACAAGTGGGACCCTTGCTCCTTCCGTTTGCTTTGGCGTAGGAGTGGAGGCCCTTTTCGTATGCTTTTAGTGGGAAGCCATAAGGAAATCAATCTGAAGGAGTCCCTACTTTTGAGGATTGGTCAGGTTTCCTAGCACTTCGAGGTGGTTGGAGCCTGGCAGCATTCGGGGAGTCATGTTACGCAACGTTGGAGGCTTGGAAATTCATGGCCAAAATGGGGCTATAGGCCTTTTTAGCGGGGCTTTACTGGGCTTGTAACGCTATGTATAATGTGTTTGCTAGGTTATGACCCAAGAATCCCCACCCCTAAGCCCGAAACGGGCTCGCAACCCACACTACCCACCCGCCTGTGAAAAACCAGAAGTACAACCCACCGAAGCCTTGGGGAAGTCAGTAATTCGTTCTTTCGCATAGGTGTCCTTTTTGGTTTTGCTAGAAACATAGATGGGTTTCGATTCCTGGTGTACCTGGTGGTTCAATCATCTACCAGGGAAGCCCATCTATTTCCCCTAGGACACCTATGTTCTTTCGGGTAGGACGCGGACGCTGGCCTGGCGCAGCTGATGGAAGTGGCCGCGGTGTTGGTGCCGGACAGATTCGCCCTTCGGCCGCCCGGGAGTCATAGGAAACTGGGAGCCAGTGACGCGAAGGTCCTCAAAATTGGGTTTGGTGTGCGGGTGTGTCTGTGGTCACCGACTTCATCCAACAACTTCATCCAACCATGTTACCCTATGGGTCCAGCAAAGTGGTTGCATTTTCCGGCACTCTCAAAAGGGAAAAATTGGAGATGAAAGACCCCGTTTCAGACACCATGTCTCGCAAGCGATCTGAAGTCGGGAGAATCAGCCCGGTTGATTCCACCCGTGCTTAGGTGGACACGAGTCATCCTGCCATGCCGCGCACCCAGTATGTTCAGTGGCACCGTCTAAAGCACTGGCCTGGTTCCGGCTAGCCCAAAGCACTCTTTTTCTGCCAGGGTAATTGGCTACTATGTAAAGTGCATATGGTGATGAATTGTAAGAGTTGGAAACACCTCAAAGTGATTGGTGGACTTGGATTTTCACCTGAATGATTTCCACCAAAGGGTCCCCATACTATCCCCACTTGTGGGAGAACAGGTATCATTGGCCATTCGGGTTTCCGGCGCTGGGTTCCATGTCGCGCTTTAGGACGGAGACCGTGATGCAGTTCCTAGAGCGCAATGGCATCGTACACTCCTTCAACAGAGGCCGGGCATTTTTTCGCCGCAACCTTGGAGAGTTAGGGCAGTTCCCCCCTGGTCCCTTGATAGCCGCAAGGGAAATCATGGGGGGGGTTGAGCTTCCAACCAGCCAGGATCAAGTGCTCATGCTGTTCCCGAACGAGCAACTAAAGCAGCCTCCTCCATAATCCAGATGTTGTTAATAGGCCCCCCATACCCCTTTGGGAACCAGGTTTTGGCCGTGTGGCAACAAATCCATGACACTGAGAAAATAGTAAACACCAAACAAAGCCAACCATCAACAAATAACAAGATAGGCAAATGACTATGTCTAACAATTAGCCAATCACTGACACGCAAAAGAAACGGAGAGCAACATACACAATTGAAGAGCCAAGCTAATGAAAACACATGAACGCAAACTTTGCCCAAGCATAAAGAGGCTAAAGCAAAAGGGGTGGGCTGTTCGTTTTTCCAACCAACCTGTTGTTTGACCACAACACATTGTACCCCCTTTTGGGGTTTAATTACGGGCGCAACCAAACAAACAGTGTTGGCGGCCGTATGTAGCATCCGAGAGCCCAGTTGTCAGAACCGTTCAATAGGTCACCCAACTATTGCACAACACAAGCCATGAAAGCATGAAAGCCATGCAAACCATGAAAAGCAACAGCTGTCACGAAAAGCCGTGATAAGCAACAACCAACAACCAAACTCAGGAACAACCAACAACCAACAACTAAATTCCCAACAAACGAAGTGCAGCAACCAACAACAGAACAAGCAAGAGATTCCTGAAATCTAAAAGCCTGAAAAGCACTCTTAAAATACCAAACAACCTGAGCAAACAACCACAACTCTCAAAAAGCACGCCACGCTTTACCAAACTCACAACACAAACAACCAGAACACCAGAGAAGCCGGAAAACAAACAAAACAAATAGAACAAAATAAAACAAGCACCAGTGTTTTTCCAGAGCCGCCCTTCAAAGTGTAACTAGCCGCAAACGCACTGCGCGCGCTCGCGCAGGCAGCCTGTTGACGGTGCTGGCGGCGTGGTCCTCCGCCCCGGAGCAGCTGAAGCCGCTGATGGCGCGGTGTCAGCGCCTGGCGCCGGCGCAGCGACACCTGCTGCGCGCCTCGGGAGGTATTATGTAGAAAAATGGGTCTGCAAAAATGATATACATATATATATACATATATATATATACATATATATATATGCTGCCCCCCCGATGGATCTACCTTTTTGCTGTTTGAAGGCTAGTTCGCACCAAATGCACATATACATATATATATATATATATGTATATAAAATGGATTTGTTATGTAGAAACATATTCATATATATATATATATATGTATGCATATAGTTAAAAACAAATGTGTGTGTGTATATATATATATATATATACATATTATGTATGCTTTGTATGGGTATGTGACAAACCTCGGGGCACCCAGAAAGATGGCCAGCCAACCCTAAAAGCACACCCAACCCTAAATTAACTCCAACCAGCCCCACCCACCATGCAACAGGGGGGGGGGTGGTTGGGGGCTGGACCATATTTCTATATTCATATATATATATATGTATTCAGCTTCCCTTTCGTTAGAGGTTTGGATTGGTGGTTTGGAGGCTTCCCATTTAGCCTTTACAAGAGCCAGGGGTTCATTTCCCAAGCCACCAATCCAAGCCACCAGTTGGAGGGACGCTTAATATATATATATATATATTATGTATACATATATATATATACACACATATGTATGTCTTGTGTGGGTATGTGTCGAAACAGGGGCATCAAGAAAACGGCCTGTTTTCCTTTTGGCTTTGCTTTCTTGAAATGTATCAGATGAGCTTGGTGGTTTGGATTTGTGATTTGGAGGTGTTCCGGGGGTGCGTATTTTGAAAGAGGCCAATAAACTACATGAGCCGGGGGTCGGTACAGAAAAACCTCATGTTGAGTTGTATGAAGCCGGGTTTGTGCTTTTTTGGACGGCGCCCTGCTGGGGTTGGTTTGGAGACACGCCAACAGAGAGCCATGAGAGAGTCTGGCCTACTTCCAACCCTTCTCGAAATCCTCCAACAATCTGGCAGCCCCTTGGCGAATGTGTCACATCTCCAAGCGAAAAAAGTATCTTTTTGTTGAGACCTCACTTCAAATTTGTAGATCTTTGGCAGGGACACCAGGTGTGTGTGTGTGTGTGTGTCTATGTTAATATATATATATATATATATATATACACATATATATATATATATATATAATATGTATACGGTTGCCATTCGGACTTTTTCCTTTGGATTGCTTCTTTGGGTTTTGATCTCCCTTTGGGTTTCCCTTTGGGTTTCTTTTGAGGTTTCCTATTTGGGTTTCTTTTTGGGTTTCCCTTCAGGTTTCCCTTGAACTTCCTTTGCGTTTCCCTTTGTGCTTTCTCTTTGAGTTTCCCTTTGGACTTTCCCTTTGGGTTTCCCTCTGTGCGTTCCTATTGGGTTTCCCCCTTGGGACGGACTTCTCCTTTTGGCTTCCCTTTGGAATTACCTTTGGGTCCCGTCAAGGGCCACATTTCCTCAAGAACCGCTAATGCTCTTACAAGTCCACGAGAACACGTTGCATACCGGTGCAACATTTGTCACCTACCCCCTGATTGGGAAGGGCCCCCTTCAAGGTTGAGAAGGTTTGAACCGAGGATTTGGAGGACCCCGTGTCTAATCTGGAGCCCAATTGAGCTGGAAACAGGAACCTGGAGAACCTCTTCGGTCCTTGCCTTCTTGGCCCCTTCTGCAGGACTTTAATGGCAACAGCAGTTTCTTTAGTAAGAAAATGCTTTTTGGGGCAAGCACTGTATTTGGGAAAGCTTCCATGAAAAGGTGGCCGCAAACCTGCCCAGTCCAAGCTCAATCCTAGCTAAATCCTACCCAAGAACATGACATTTGAGGTTGTTCTGCCCAACCGCCCAACCCAGCCCAGACTCATCCCTCTTTGAGTTGTGCGCTGCAGCACCGCGTTGCCAAAAGCTGTGACCTGGGATGCGGCGCGCCAATCATCGCCCACGCTTCTCACCGTCACAAGAATGAACAACACAGCAAAGGTGACTACAGGCATGCGTCGCGTTCACGTTCGATTGGCGCTAAATGATCTCACATGAAAAGGCTCTGCTTGCGTCTGCAGACTTGGCCTCCCGCAGCCGCGGCCTTGTGGAAGCGGCCGCGCAATCGCTCCGCAGCCTCTGGTAACACCTGCGCCACTCCCATGAGCGTCGATCAAGGTCTGTTCCAATATTCAGACTGACAGTAGGAACCCTATCATGGTATGTGGCCTGCCTGGGTCAGTTCAGAATTGTCCGACAGCGCCACGTCATAGCTCCGGAGTTGCAAGGATCATGTGGTACCACCAGCTGTTGCGCAATCACAGTCGGCGCTCCTTTGTTGCACATTGACACTCGGCAATCATTTTGCCCGCTCAGAAGCTGACATCGCAGTAGCACATTCAACAATACTTTTGAGGGGGCTCCCCGTGACTTGTGAAACCATCAACTACGGGGAGCAGCCTGGCCGCTTGCAATGGTGTCGTCTCTGCAGATGGCTGCGGCCACTGCCGACAGGGTCCACTCAAGAAGCAACGCCAAACTCAACTGAATGACATTGCAAATGTACATACATAGAATCATACACTTGGCACAGGGCTCCGGCGCCGTCCCTCGCCGTCCCCCCTTGCGCAATCACAGTCCCCACGTCTTCGCACAAGATGCCCAGACCTCAAAAAGCAAAAGCGATGTTTCAATAGGTCTACTACCCGGCTCAATGCTAGGGCCCTCAAGATTTCGGGAGCCGAAGCCGAGGCGCGCAGCTCTGCCATGCTCTGTGTGATCCCATCAGCTCTGATGGCACGGAGTCCCTGCACAGCCGAGCCGGCATTGCCGCCCGGCGGATAAGGAGTGGGTGTGTAGACTACCTTTCCCTGGCATTTCGGACCCCCACACCCAGGTGTGTCCTAAAGTTCCCAGGATCTGCACCTTGGTTTTCCATTTGGGTGTCCTGAAAAGAAAGGCACCCCAACAGCCATGAACAACAAATGCCGGTTGATTTCGAGGATCCCTTTGCGCAAGGTTTTTGGATGTATCTTTTGGGGAAGCCGGTAGCACGCTAACCAAACGTAGGGCTTTTCAGGATGGCTTTTTGGGGGTTCAAAGGGATATACGCCAAGAATCGCGCTGGCCGCGGTTTGGAGACGTTTTTTAGAGCCCAGCATACCCAGACACCTAGGCGAGCTTGACAAAATGTGCGTTGGGATTTTCATGTTTGAAGGAAGAGCTCAATAGCTCTGGCCACTCCTTCGAGCAATGGATTGTGACTCTTCCAGAAGCAGCTCAGTGAGCCTAGAGGCATTAGCCAGGTGCATCACTGCCTTTGAGGTGCGGTGCCTTGAGGGTATTGCCATGGGTTGCATAACCTATGGCGATCCCATTATGGAGTGGATGAACATCCATTTGCCGGCTATTTTGATGTTCACCAGGGGTACAGGGGTACAGGGTTTGACCCAGCCACATGAGAGACTGTGTCGCAGAATTTGCAGAAGGATCCAAAAACCAGAGCCGGTGCCCGCAGGAGCCTTGCTTCCTTGCTTCCTTGTGTTGGGAATGCTGACGGCAGTTTTCTTGTTAAAACACTTACCTCTTAAAAACACAACTTTTCAACTTTTTGGGTAACATGGGCTATATGTCTGTAAAAGATTAACTTCCCCAGGGCTTGGAGTTTTAAGGGGTAAGAACATGACTTAGTAGCACTTGGGTTCTGAAAGATCGGTGGAGCATTATGCGTACGACATGTGGCTCAGGTCAACTTGGGGACTGGTTCGGCCAGTCGAAAACATGATTGATTGATTGATTGATTGATTGATTGATTGATTGATTGATTGATTGATTGATTGATTGATTGATTGATTGATTGACTGGTTAGTTGGTTGGTCGGTTGGTCGGCTGGTTGGTTGGTTGGTTGGTTGGTTGGTCGGTCGGTTGGTTGGTTGGTTGGTTGGCTGATTGCTTGGTTTGGCCAGTTCAACTAGAACACATGATTGATTGATTCCAATTTTGCATTTATGTTTGTGGCAGCTGTGTTTGTGTTCAGACTGCCAAACCACCAATCCAAATCACCGACTAAGGGAACGCCGACATATTCGGCACCCTCTATGACATGGGGTTTTTGAGTTTGTCTGTTTATGGGGAACCTCCTTTTTGGGGGGTTTTGGAAGAGAGCCAAAAGGAATCCAGCCCACAGATCCAAACTCCGATTCCTAAAACAACACACCCCGGACCTCGGAATTTGATTTGGGGTTTAGAGGGCCACCACCCTCTTGAGAACGGTGGCTGTTTGGGAAAAAAAGTTGGCCATTTGAGGGTTCTTCGAAATGTTCAAAATGACATGTTGGGGCGTTTAGCGTAGTTTTAGCGCTTTCTTGGGATGGGAAACCTCCTTTCTGGATGCTTAGGACAACCAAAGGGAACCACACCATTTTGGGGTGCCCGAGATTATCATTATTAACTAGTATTAGTATTGTTACTATTCCCGTTTTTTTTTCTTCTTCTACTATAAAACATATTACTATTATCATTGTCATAATGGCAACCCCACTGCATTTTCCCGGCGAGGTGTGCAAGCTCCCCATCTTCCTGGCGGAGTCGGAGCTGGACTCCGCGAACCCCAGCCCCAGCTTCCGCGCGCTGCTGTCGGGCCTGGCGGTGGTGCTGGGCGCGCCGCTGCAGCTGCAGAGCCCCCCGGTGAGGCGGGCGGACACCCGGGGCGGGCGGTTTTTCGGTGTCCCGGGGGGGGGGGCGGGGTTGCTGAGGAGGTTTTTTTTGTGTTTGGGGGTGTTTTTTTTTTTCCCGTTGAAAGGGTGGTCATGAGTCTTGGGGGGTGGTTTTTAAAGCAAAGGAAACGAAAAGAAGGAACCCACCATTTTTGTTTGGGCGGGGATCCACTAAGAAAGACATGCAAACTTTGGGTTGTTGGGGTTGGTTCAAGGGATTCCTCAAGTAGAGACTCTGAGGAGAAACACGAATACGAGGTACTTGCCCCCTTTGGGTTTTCGGATGTCCATTTCTCAGACAAGCAAACAAGCAAGGATACCGGGAAAGCAGGGATGTGGACATATTTGGGGAATCCTCGCACATCTCCGCTTCCCCACTATGCCCGCTATTTTTTCTCCCCGAATTTTTGTTTTTGTGAGTCATTTGGGGAGCTGCGGCAGCAGCACTTGATGTTTCGTTTTGTGACTCAAAGGTGGCTACTTTGTGGGTTGGCTTCAGGACCTTCGTTCCTGGCAGAGGATTTCGGCCGTCGGATCCCGGCTGGGAGCCGTTTGGTCGCCCCGTTTGGTCGACCCGGCTTCAAGCCTGGGCCCCGGTCAATTCAAGGTCCCTGTTTCTGGGATTCATGTCCCGAGCCCTCTGAGGAGCTGCGAGTTTCATCAGGGGTCAACATGGCAGTGGTTGTCAAAACCGTTTTGGGATCCCATTTTGGTTGGTAGGTGCACCACCCATGTTAGTCTATAGTGGGGATTGGCATGTTCACTGGGGGTACGATTCGGATTTTGACCTATGGCCACATGAACCACAATCCACACTTATGCTCCTGATGACCCGCAGAAGAACTTCCAGTTCCTGCGGGACCTCGCCGCCGATGCGCAGGAGGTCCAACCTCACTCCATTGCTGGAGACTTCAATAGTCCCCTACAGTGGGGGACGGACATGGACATTCTCTTCGAGGACTTGTACTCCAAGTTGACGGACATGCTTGGTCCCGATCCTTACACCTTTCAGAGAGCTCAATCCAAGACAAAGATTGATGACATTATTTGTCACACGTTCGAATGGAATTCGGTCCTCCAATCGCGTTTTTCCCCTACGACAATGGGCACGCCATCATCTCGACCAAGCTCAATTGGAACGCCGAGGTGCATCAATACTTGCAGATTGAAGGATATCACATCAACGAGCAGTGTGGAAACCACGCCGAAGTATGGGATGAGTTGCAAGATGAATGGTGTGTGGCTTATGAGAAATTTGATGTGGATATGTGCTGGTCCATCTTCGCCTCAACTATGTTTCGTTTCTGGAACGGCCACACCAACTTCAAGCGAGTCCCTGGCCTGGGAGTCAAAATGCATTGGGAAAACCACCAGAAAGCGATTTTTCACAGGAAGCTTATTGCACAATCCAGTGAAGCACAGGAGCACGAAGAAATCCGGGAAGCCCTTCTTGAGCTGGGTCAACCCTCACTTGACAAACTTCAGGCCTGGAAGCACAGAATGCAGCAGCCCGGCGACAAGTCCCAGAAGAGTAAATGGATTGGAGACGTTTGCAAATGGGTCAGGGCCCCGACCCGCAAGCCCCCCCCTTTCATCAAAGCGAACGATGGCTGGACCAAGACCCCTCAAGAGACAGTGGATGTCATCCGCGACTTCTTTGCTTCAGTTTACCAGCATGATGACCAAATGTCCTGGGATGTAGGCAACCCCAACCACGAAGTCCCTGCTGATATGTGGAATGTGAAACACCTCAATCGGATCCTCAGAAACGGGAAAGGTATCTCCTCGCCAGGGCTTGGTGGTTGGACCTACGCGCATTTCAAAAAGCTTCCGCCAAGGGGCGTGGATTTCCTGCACAGTCTTTTTATGCTTTGCGTTATTTGCGGAAGGGTTCCCAAGCATTGGCTTAATGCTAAACTTGTGGTTATTCCGAAAGGTGAAGCCGGCTTTGATCTCGATGCCATGAGACCCATAACTATCGAAGTCACGGCTCTACGCATTTTCCACAAGTGGCTTTTGAAGTGTGGTGAAATTACCTTCGATAACCTCCCTGAGAACATCATTGGGGGTGTACCTCAGCGCAGTGGCTACCAGGCTTGGCTGCACGCCTCTCTATCTGCTGAGAAATGCCAGAATGAGACGCACCTCTCATTTCATGGTGTGGCAATCGACACAGTCAAGTTCTTCGATTGTATCCCACATTGGCTCGCTTGTCATGCCTTATCCGAATGGGGTATGCATCAGGCGGCTGTCGGCACCTGGATTCATTCCATCAGGCACATGAGGAGATTCGTTTCCACCTCTGGCATAGTAGCCAGACGGCCCGTTCTTGGGACGATCGGGTTGCCTCAGGGTGACCCCATCAGTATGGCCGCCGCTAGCCTGGTGTTGGCAGTTTGGTCAAGAGATCTCAACAGCGCTGTCTACAATTATGTTTATGTGGATGATAGGCTTCTTTTCACGGAAGGCGACTCGAATGAACTCCAGCATGCCTTTGGACGTACCGAGGCCTGGGATACGCTTCATAATTTTCGCACGCAAATAAAGACTTGTCAAATCAGAGATGTGAAGAAGTCCACACCGCTTTGTTGGCGGGATGGACAAGTTGTCAAGGAAGTCAAATCGGTCGATTACCTTGGTGTTCCCCTGGCCATCGGGCTCTTTTCTTCTAAGACTTGGTTTGAAAAGAAAATACACAGAGCTATTACCGCGCTACAATTGCTTGCAAGGGCCAACCAACCTGCGGCCACCACCAATATGATTGTCCGCACGGTCATTATTCCCATGCTTACGTACGCAGGCGCTACACTGAGACCGACTAAGGATCAGCTCAGGCAGCTTCGCACGGCTATTCGTACTGCGGCACACGGAAGCAAGCTTGGGACCTTTTCGGCTCGAATTCTGTTTCAGAAGAACTACTTGCTTATGGACCCCGAGTTTTTCTTTGTCTGGAGGAACCTGCTCTTCTGGAACAATCATGCCTTCAAGAGGCCCGCCTTCAAGGATGCTGTGATTCAGAGCTGGGAGAAAGCTCTCCCCTCTATCAAGAAGATTGGCCCTGTTTCCCAGCTTAAGAAGGATTTGGAGTATTTGCAGCTTCATTTGAACATTGACAACTTGCAAGTTAGCAACGATGAGGGTAGATTGCTTTGGACCTTTGGAAGTAGCGACTGCAAAGTAATGAGCAAGGCTCTTAGTCATTCCTTCCGTAACAAGATTGCTTCTGAATTGGAACAGTGCAACTCCACCTGTTGGAAGGGAATCGGCAACCACGATTTCGGCACAACCACTGCGCTTCTTCACTTATTGCCTGAAGGGCACCCCGTGCAACAAAAGCTCATTCGAGTGCTGATCAACGGGATTAATTCCTTCCACGTGCAATTTGTCAAGAAGTTCACTGATACTCCAGAGTGCAGAGAATGTAGACACCATGACGCAACTATGGCGCACCTGTTTTGGGAATGCCCTTTTTGGGCCGATCTGCGCAGTCAGTGGGATGAAGGTTGGGAATCCTGGTTACAGTGGAGCCCCTGTTCGCAGCACCTTCTGGTGTTCTGCAAGGACCTTCCCCCTAGGCTTCAGGCTAAATGGGGTACGATTCAACGACAAGCGGTTGACCTCCTTGGTAAATGGGAAGCTCGTCATCGCGATCTCCGTACAATTGATTACAATATTCAGCTTGATCATGCTCCGGTGCAGTCTGATCGTGCTGATCAACAGCACGCTCAGCCGGAAGATATTTATTTGCTCAGCTCCCCCTTCCACAGCCACGTTGTGTTTAAAAGGGGACAATTCTTGACTATCGACCCTGATATGATGGCGGTCAAAGCTAACTTATGGTACTGGGGTGGGAGTATTGAAGACTTCCACCTCCTTCGGGGTATGCTTGACTGGTGCATATTTGACAAAGGCAAAGCTGAAACCCTCTCAAGAAGGCATACTTGGATCGAGGCCTTGCTGCTCTTCATCTTTATTGCAGGGGACAAAGCGCCTTTCCTGCGGAAGATCAAGACTGCTCGTGAGGCCCAGTGGAAGATCCGGATGTTATGTCTGGGTATTCTCAAAATGCAAGGGATTCCAATTGATGTTGAAACCGAGCCGGACATGTTGGAGCTTTGTCAGTCTTGGCCTCCGCTGCCGACGTTGCCCTTTGGGCTGATGCTTCCACGGCACGACGGCATCAACATTGGGACTAAAGTTCTGGTCAACTTGAATGAGGAATATCTTATGCTGGGCAGGCCGCTGCGTAAGCTTTACGTCACTATGGATCAGGTTGGCGCATCTATCACCTGCTGGAGGTCTTCGCCGGTGTTTGCCTCCCTGGTGGTTCGGTCTCGTTTGAATGATAAGATGGCGGGCCCGGTTCTTCCCGGCTTGAACCAGATCCATGACCGCCCTTGCATCATTTTTGATGCCTTGACCTCGGTTCAGGATCGTCTGGATGCATGCAAGATCCTCTTGAAAGAGTACCTCATTGAGGTGGTGCCGATCAACTTCCTTTACAGCTTGGACGCCGGGCAGCTGCGCGAAGCACTCGGGAACTCCTCTGTGCGAAGACTTCGGTTTTGTATAGGTCGAAGAAGACATCTTATGACCGGATGGGCCAGTCGTTTGGCCGGCGCCCCCGGGCTCTCCCACTGCTATGGCACCGAGTGGGACCCTTGCGAGCCTCGCTGTGTGCTCTGTGGTTTCACAGTTCCCTGGACGAGGCTCGGCAGGCTTCGCCGCATGCCCCCGTGCAAGGTGCAGTATTCAGAGGCTATTCTGCCTGCGGCCTGTGAGGCAAGAGTCGCTGAACTTTCCTCGCAGGTCGACACCCTTGTGGCCCTTCTTTCGTGTTTAGGGTTCACTCCGTGATTCCCAGGCAATGCCCTGGAGGATAGACAGCGCCGCTACCGCCAACCACAATCCACACCCGGGTAAACCGAAGCTTGGGGCAGTCCCATAAGCAAGTGCGGCCCCGCCCCGTTGGATCCTGTACCTGGCTTTGGGTAGACTTCCATGAAGCCAGGTGAACTTACAGTTGGTTCAATTCGGTTTCTTTCTTTTTCAGAGTTGAGAGAACAGGGGTATTGGGACGGCCACCCACGTCATCTCTCCTTTTTGGAACCACAGCCCAGCCTTTTTTTTTTGCGCTTCGGGATTTTCCCCACACGAGCGGAGCGGAATCGATGGGACAGGCTGGACTTGGACACCTCCTTCGTGTTCCACCAGTCCATCAAGACGGCGCAGGAAGTGGCGGAGGCGCTGTGCTTGCCAGAGGCGCGGCAACGCGGACGAGAATGGGCGGGCCAAGCTTTCGGCGCGCCCCTTTTTTTTCTGTGGAGAACGGTACTTCATGTGTTTTTTTAGCTTGGGTTCAAGGGCAACCAAGGGGAAGACCACTTTTTTTGTTGGCTTCCTATGGTGACAACAAGAACAAGGTACCCAGCACCCTCACACTGTCCTTAAGAGTGTTTGACCAGTGACATAGCTTCATCTTTTCAGGGCGGTGAATGATTTATTAGTCGCTGCCCGACATTGGCTGGCACTCAGCGACGAGCAGATCAGAAAGGGATGACCACGTTTTGCTAGAGGCCAGTTAGGAAAATGGCAGGTGTGCCAGCGTTCGCCAGTTGCCCTTCCTCCCACCCAAAACCCTTGGGATCGTTCCCCGTACATCGATTTCCTTTTGAAGGCACCTCTGAGGTGCCACGCGGGGAGGTTCCAGGGGAAGTTTCATTGGAACCAATCCGGAGGTTCCCTTTCCCAAAAAGGCGTGCCCTGTTTTTCCCATGGACACACCCACGGACAAGGTCTGAACCGTTTTGCCCATGGATGTGAACTACAGCAAATTGGCATGGAACCTAACATTGGGCGATTTCTCGACAAATGAATTCATGTTGGGTTCCAGGTTTAGTTTGCGTTGTACCCAGACAAAAAAGACCTGGTTGGAACCTTGTTCTTTTTGCACTAGCCAGCTAAACGGGGACCTCTTCTAAAAACAATTTGCATGTTCAAGGTTTCCTAAACAGTTGCCATATATATATATATGCACTTTTGTATATTATTTTTTTGTTGGGGTGGGGGGAACTGAACCCGGCTCGTTTTGGCAGGTCAAAGAGATCCTCACCGAGCAGCAGAGGTTCTTCGACATGAAGACCTGGCTGCGCAAGCAGGTCTTGCCGCACTTGGCGGACATGACGCCTGCGGACCAGGAACGATTTCGAAGTTCTTTGAGTGGAACGCAGGTTCCCTTTGATTGGTGGTTTTGGATTGGTGGTTTTGGATTGGCGTTTTTGGATTGGTGGTTTTGGATTGGTGGTTTTGGCTTGGTGTTTTAGCATTGGTGGTTTTGGATTGGTGTTTCTGGATTGGTGGTTTTGGATTGGTGGTTTTGGATTGGCGTTTTTGGATTGGTGGTTTTGGATTGGTGGTTTTGGCTTGGTGTTTTAGCATTGGTGGTTTTGGATTGGTGTTTCTGGATTGGTGGTTTTGGATTGGTGGTTTTGGATTGGCGTTTTTGGATTGGTGGTTTTGGATTGGTGGTTTTGGCTTGGTGTTTTAGCATTGGTGGTTTTGGATTGGTGTTTCTGGATTGGTGGTTTTGGATTGGTGGTTTTGGATTGGCGTTTTTGGATTGGTGGTTTTGGATTGGTGGTTTTGGCTTGGTGTTTTAGCATTGGTGGTTTTGGATTGGTGTTTCTGGATTGGTGGTTTTGGATTGGTGGTTTTGGCTTGGTGGTATTGGATTGGCATTTTTGGATGGTGGTTTGGCTTGGTGTTTTTGGATTGTGGGTTTTGGATTGGTGGGTTTGGATTGGTGTTTTTGGATTGGTGATTGGTGGTTTCCCGTTTACCCAGGAAGAACTCGACATTTACCAGCGGAACCAATTCCCCTTTGGATTGGTTTGGAGAGGTTCCGGGGTGGTTTCCTATTTACCCTTGACGAAATCCGTGGGTTCAGATCCGAACCACCAATCCCAACAGCCAACCAAGGCTTGTCTGCCCGAACTATAGAACACTTGGACACACGGGGGTTGATCAAAACGGTCCTTGACGTGGCATGACCATCGGACAAAACCACCAAAACAAGCACTGAATGGGAAACGTTAGCAACCCCCACATCAGAACGAAAGCGGCACCAAGACAAGACTTTCACGCGCCTGGATCAACGCTGGCGGCGGCTTTTTTTCAGTAAGGGCACCCAAGGTTGCAACTCGTCTATGTAGACGTAGCATTGCAAGACCAATTCGAAGATTTGGGAAAGAGCTTTTGCCACACGCGGTGGGGGAGGGAAACCCGGGATTTCTTTGGCCCACCCATCTTTGCCAAGCTAGTGCATTGACCGGGCATGCTTGCGGATGGGCAAACCGTGCCCATGGTAGCTGAAAGGGACCATTGCTAGGCTCGGGCCAACTTCCTGTTTTTTTTTCCCCCCCCACTAAGTCTACACACCCACTGTTTGAATACCTTCCTCCGGTTCCCCTTGCTGGGTTCTGGTTGTTCCAACAATTTTGGCCCACCCAATCAAGAGCAGCGCTTTCCATGGCAAGGCAGGGCATGAAGCACTTATTGCACCGGACATATTTTGCTTTTGTTTGAGAACGTCGAGGTTGGAGCGTTGCCCAGTTTCAGGCACCAGGTGTTCTTGTGGTTTCTCGGATACGGAGATTGGATATTTTCAGACGAATTGGAAGGGATGTATCAAATCCCCGTTTGTGTTTTCCTAAGTGGGGGTTTCTCATGCTGCTCTCAAATATTTCCCGCTGAAGAAAGCGACCAGATCCGGCAGGACGTGGTGCTGACGAGGTTTCTTCCGTTGGAAGAGGACATCGACATGGCGAACACTGAGTCGCGGCCCATGACCAGCCGGGTTTTGTTGCTCTCGAGGTGCAGGTGTTTACCGAGCGGAAGTATACATGGCCCTTCTCCCCCAAGGTTTCCCCCATAGCCTGGTCCAAAAGCAGTTGGGTGTGTCCTTTTTTTGGGGAGACTTCCGGGAAACGAGAGGACTCCCCTTTCCGGTGGCTCCTTTTTCCAGAAGTTCAGTGGGGATTTGGACCCCAAGCTGGGGGTTTGCTTTTGGTTTCCCCTTACCAACCAAAAAAAACAATGGGTGTACCAACTCCAAAAATGACGGGCGGTCCGGGGAAGTGGCGAGCAAGCCGAGGCCCTTCCTGGTGCCGGCGGAGGCGCGGGCTCGGAGGATGCTACCGCCGCCGGGGGCTGAGGCATGGAGGGGACACCCAGGCGACGATTTGTTTTTAAGCCGCGTGCCTCGTCGTTCCTTTTGGGGGAGCCCCCCAACCCAAAAATGGTTTGCTTTTACCCAGTAAAGAGGTAAGCAAGGGGGATACTTAAACCAACATGAGAGATCCACTTTCACCCGACTGTATTTGGTACACTCAAGAAATCCCAAAACACCCGGAAGACATTCAAGGTTCTATTCTAAGGTTGGAGTGGGGAGCCACGAATGAGGGTCCTCTTCCTAAGATAGCCCTCTCAGGCAACACAAAGTCTTGATGACCCCCTTTGGATTCGGCATCCAAAGCAACCTAAATGGACTGGAGTAACCCCCAGTTTGTACAGGGTCGTAACTATGGCTACCGGACATTTAGCTAAACCCCAGACCGTCTAAGAAACGAACCGTCCTAAGCAACCATCAAACAATCAAACACATATCTTTGACGAGCCCTTTCAGGCTTTCGCGTACCCCACATCGACCCACCCACGTTGACTCGGAGTGAGGTGCCGAGTGTTGGACCCGCAAGACTTCACCATCCAAGAGGTCTTCGGTGTCCGCGGGGACGAGTGGCCGGCTTTGGATGCCCACCACTTCTACCATTTCCCAAGCCGCGCCCTCTCCTCACAGGAGCCCCGGCGAGCAAATGGATCTATTTGTATGTGTCTTAGCAGTCGGGCCCCGCAAAACACCCTTCGGTGTCCCTGCGGTTTCCCTTCGGTTTCATGGTTAAAACTGGGGTTTCCCTTTGTTGTCCTGTAGTTTCCCTGGTAGCTTCCCCAAAATCCCAGTTTTGTTCTTTGTAGTTTCCAGTTTCAGAAGCTCTTGGACTTGGTCGTCCAGGATTTGGGCCTGGGGAAATGGCGGTTTCCCTGGTCGTTTTCCTAGCCCCCAACATAAAATCAAATAAAACGGTGTGTGGAGGTTGTCCTGTTTGGCTGCCCTGAACGTGAAACTGGCACCCTCAGAAACGGGGAGCGATCCAACTGTTCAACAAATGCCGGGTTGTTCCCTAATTGCGAATTCCCCAACTTGAACGAATTCTGGCCGCCTGGGTGCCTTGCTTTCAACCACCGAAAATGGTCCCAGCCCAAGACAGGGAGCCGAGCGAAGAACCAAATCGCGGGGCAGACTTTGCCATCCCGTGCTAGGTAGGCTTGTGCTTTTTTTCCGAGCACCCTCTTTTGGGGGTTTGTTTTGAAGGGAGACCGAAGACAACCACTTCACGTGATGCCCAGACTTTGACGCAAACCAGGCTATGGACCCTGGTTGGTGTCATGATGGATTTCTACACGCCAATGGAAAACGTTCGAATGTTAGGCTTGCAAACTTGTTTCCCCCATTTCGGTTGTGGTCAAACGAAGAGTCCTACCGGGAGAACCATGGCCACGATCCATAGGTTTGCCCAGCTTAATTTACGTATTTGTTTGCCTTTCAACCGAGTCCCTCTATTAGGCCAGGGTTGGATGTCACCCCAACGGAGTTTCGACCTCACATCATTGCCAGACTCAGCTTCCCTTTTCGACGTTTTGCTGTTGTGGCCGTCCTTCATGGCCCCTTTCCTCAGCATAACCTGTACTTTTTGGAGGCGGATCCGTCCCCAGAAAGCACACTATGACTCGGGAAAGCGTGGATTTTCTAAGATAGCTTCCCCCGGCCCCCAGAGTAAAACAAGGAATCTTTTCAATGGCTGCGCGTCCCATCAACCCCCCCGCGGGTCGTTTAGTCGACGCCATTCGATTTGAGGTGCTCACCCACCTCAGACGGCTCGGCCTGCGGAAAAGCATCGGCGATCCTTTGGTGCTGGCCTTCTTGTGCCAGGCGGCCGGAAGTGGATGCGTTCCTATGTGTCTGGGTGTCTATGTGCGCGTGATGTTTTGAGTTGGTACCCAGTTTGTTGCGTGGTTTCAGGGGAAACCGAACGGAACACTGCCGTTCTGGAGGGCCTAACACCCCTCCCTTCGCACATCTCCGAAGGCTCGGCCCTCTTTTTGTTGGGAAGACCAAGGAACACCGGCCCATTTGGTGTTTCCTTCTTTTAATTAAGGCTAATCTGGATTTACTTTTTGGAGGGCCATTTTTTGGGGGGAATTGTTTTCGTTTTTTTTAAGGATTGCTTTTTGTGTTTCAGGGTGGGTTTCATTTCGCATCCTCTGCATTCACAGTTCCTCTCTGTTTGTCTTTTTGCATCCTCTGCATTGCCAGTTCCGCTGCGGCAGATGGCTTTTTGGCGTGGCTTTTGGCGGCTTTCTGGCTTTGGCTTTTGGCTTCCTGCATCCTCAGCATCGCAAGTTCCTCTCTGGTGCCCCCCGCCACCCCCCTTTCGATTAAAATGCACGCCTCATTGAATCATCTCTTTTTCGATCATCATGCGACGGCTACTTTTTAGATTCTTTGTCCCTAGTTGAATCATCACTTTTTCGATCATCATGGGGGGGCTGCCGCCCCCAACCCCCCCGCTGCTGTTTTATATATATATATATATTTTTTTTGGCCTTAATTGAATCATCACTTTTTCGATCATCATGAGGGGCTGCCGCCTCCCCCAACCCCACCCCCCCCCCGCTACTTTTTGGATTTTTGGCAGAGATTAAAATGCACCCCTAATTGAATCAGCATGGGAGGGCTGCCGCCCCCCCAACCCCCCCGCGACGTTTTAGGTGTTTTACAGGGATTAGTTTGCCCGTATTTGAATCCTCACTTTTACCATCATGAGGGGGACCCGCCCCTCTTTTTAGCATGCATACATAAATGCTTACCTTGCCGCAGAGGAACTGATGATGCTGAAGATGCAGGAAGCGCGATTTGCTGGGGATGTTGGCTGGACATGCGGAGGATGTTGAAAACGGTGCTGATGATGTTGACGGACTAGCATAAAATACCTACATTTCGCAAGAACATGCTATAAATTGCAGCATGTTTGCAGCAACAAAAATAAAATACATCTCGACCCTTTACTTTTTCTAGCCACAGTGCTGTCATTGAGACACAGAAGTTCCAAAGTGTTGGATTGTTAATCTGCGAATCCGACAACAACCCAGCTCTTGTGTCCTTACAGGTTTGTTTACCCCACTGATGAGCTTGATGCCCATCCTGAAGTCCGCATGAGCGTCATTCCACCCTCGGCCACATTCCAGCTCACCCAAATCAAAACCTGGACTCGAAGCAATCCGCAAGGCAGCAGCGACTCTGCGCCATGGGTCATGATGATCACATCGTTGGCGCTTTGGTTTTGCCATTGCGTTTTGCCGTTGTGTCTGGGTTGAAGCCTATGTTGTGTTTGCTGCTCGCCAAAAATAAGCTTGCTCTCGTTCCTCGCAAGTGTTTGTTTCAATTGTAAGCTTGACCAATGGGCAGACGGATGTGAACCTTCCTATCTGTAGATGTTAAACCTTTGATTAAGTTTTCTGCGGTTGCTACATGTGATAACCTCCTTTCGGTATAACGTTTTATTATTTCATCAACCCGTTTTTTAGTGTCATTATTTGCGTTGGGTATTGATTTTCGTTTAAGTTTGTTTAACTCGTTGATATTTCTGTAACAACTTATTATTCATACATGTTTGCCTCCATGTGATACTGCAATGAAGATTCGTTGCATTGTTTGAGTCACTGGCAGGTACTGCGAGACCAGCATCAACAGTTGCCTCGCTTCTTGGATGCCTGAGGTGTTTGCAGAAGGACCAATCTGTCATTTGGACTGCCCCAAAAAGGTGAACGCGAGAGTGAACCAACAGGGGCTACCCCTCGAGACAAGGCAACGTTTGGTACCAGCTCATATTTTGCCCTTTTGTTCAATGATGATTGAAGTAAAGATCTAAGTCCTAGGCTGAAGGTTCAACATAGGTCCGGAGTCCGGCTGGCAAATCCCATCGCATGTAGCCGGGTCACTTTGACACTTTGGCACCCATGTCGGCGAGAGACGTGAGCCATCTGAGTCTGTAAGCTCTGATTTTCAACGGCAAGGGAAACTCACCTGTCGTATGTTCTTTGGGGTAGCATATGGGCGTTTCTCAAAATTGAGGAACCCCAACATGGGCTATTATCCTTGTGGTTTCCTGTTAAAGCCGCCCAAAAAGGGCTACGAGCTCCAGTTTGAGACCCCCCCCCGTGTTTGGACCGAGACTCGTGCGTCGTGCTTCACTTCGGTGCACTTATAGAGGAACAGTCCCAAACCTCATGCGGGCATGGGTCGCTGCCAGGGGAGGATCAAGGTCAGAAAGGGCGGGCATCAATTCGTTTTGTCAGATGGAAACCCACTGGCGGATATCTTTCGTAGGGCCACCGGTGGATATACGCAGGGAATCCCCGGATGTGTTTATCTCAGGTCAGCGCTATGGAGAGATCCAGCGTGGATTGATGCAACGCATCGTGGAGTCCTGGGGTGTCTTTGCAGGCGCGGCTCAGCGGCTCATCGCGAGTGACTGGCTCCTTGGGGTTTTGTGGTTGTGACTGGCTCGTTTAGGGGTTACATTTCGAGGTGTGCCTGGTGCTTTTGGCTTTTTTCGCACTGGGTGCCTTAAAGTAATTAGTTACATCTTGAGGTGAGGGATTGGGCTTGGTCCCTTGTGGTGGTTTCGAGAACTGGCTAAAAGAGGGGCTCTCCCGGTTTCCCTTCAATCCACCATTTGGATGGTGAGTTTGAGGAGGTCACTTGTATGAACCCAGCGGCCAACTAAGCCCAGCGCGCCGGCCCAGCTCAGCTCCTGAATTCAGCGCAGAGCTGACTTTCAGGCAGATGATCTGCAGCTCAACGTGGAACCCAAACAGCCGTCACTTTTAGGATCGCAGTCTCCCAGCCCTACTTTGGGGTTACATGTTTGCCAGCCACAAGACAAGAGGTTTCCCCACCAGGTCGGCTTTGGGGGTTCCTAAAGGGTCAAATCGAATCACAAGAAGCAACTAATTGGGGCCAATCGGGTCCTTGCTTTGCCAACTCTGTTTGGCTGGATATACGTGTATCTATGCATATATGGTTATGAACCCAGTACACCTTAAGTTGAAAAACCAAATCACTCGGCCAAGTGCAGCAAGCGAGCGAGTGAGCGGCTGGTAGGTCAGCACAAGGAGGTGGTGCTGCAGCAAGCCTTCGTGGATATCTCCAGTGAGGCCGATGGCGGCGAAGCGTCTGCCCGGCATCGTTACGAGGTTTCGGTTGCGACCCCTCCCCCCCCAAAAAAATGGTGGTCTTCCGGTTGGTTTTCATGTTAATTCCAGAAAACAAAGGAAGGGTACCCTCAAAAACCACACACATCCAAACGGACTGTCAGTTTTTCCAACCCCCCCCCCCCTTTGAGCGCCAGATCCGACACCCTCTTCGCGGTGAAGTCGGTGCGGGGCCAGAGCAAGCTCTTCCGGCTCAATGAGCTGGTGTCCGGGCCTCGCCTCATCCCGCGGGCGGGGTTTGCCTCAAAACCGACTCGGGTAGATGACTTGGTCAGCGGACAGTCACCAGAACTGGGTGCGGAGAATTCCCGCCGGAATTGAAACTCGTCACATTGGGGTCACCTTTTTGGTACCTGGTTTTGATTGGTCCCAGCCTAAACTGGCGATGGTGTTCGCTTGTTGCGCCTGGACGACCGGGCCCCCTGTTGCCGATTGATATTTTCCTTGAGGTTGGATTCCGAACTGGCTCGCTTACCTTTTGCAAAAAGCACTGGTTGAAAATTACTCCCCATATATCATATGTCTTTAGGTTGACGCTCAGCATACGGGACCCCTTAAAGTGGCAATGGTTTCTGGTTAGGTTCCCTTTGAGCAACATTCAAAGAGCTTCCCAGTTTTTAGAGAATCTCAATCTTTTCAATTTGAGCTGTCCAACAGTAGGTCACCCATGCTCTAGTGGTGTTGTGCTAAGATCAGAGGATCCCCCTTAGTTCTAATACGGAATTGTCAAGCAAAATGGGACCCTCCTTAAGACAGCTTGCAAGGGAAGCAGTATGCTTGGTGATATCCGGCCCGTCGCGTTTCCTGTTGGTTCAGCTTTGAACAGCATTCGAAAGGGTCAGCTGCATAATTTTACGCCTCTCATGTTGGGTCGAAACCCTGAGGTTGTCCGAAGAATGCTCGTCAACCAAATCCCGATGTGTGTTGTGGCCTCTTATTTGCAGTATGTTCAGCACATGAGACAGCAAGAGACCTCATGCCACATCAGTGAATGCGCGCGGACTTACACCGCGGAAGTCCACACCAATCTGCGTGAGCGAAAGAGGCCGGGATCAGCTGCAGTGGGCAACACGCATCAGAACCCTATTGGAGCACGAGAATTCAACATAGGCCTCACACCAGCGCCGCCCAAAACCTGCAGATTTGCCTGTTTCCGCGGCAAAACCAGACATCGACAGTCTTCTATACTTTCCAGAGCTGTCAATTGAACGTCTGACTGGGCGAAACCACTCCGATTTTCAATGCAGTGCAAGTTGCCCATGGCACCTGATCCTGGCCGCTTTCGTTCACACAGATCGACTGAGGTGGTACGAGGCCTCTTAGTCTCTCGCGTGCTGAACATACTGTAAATAAGAGGTCACAACACATTTGGGGACATGGCTAGTGGCGACATACGGCAAGTTCCATGAAGTCTCTCGGAGAAATAGGGTTTGATCTTAAGGTGACACCATGGTGTTGTTCCGGTTTTACCAACAACCACACCTGAACCAGGCCACCAAGGACCACCTTGCGATCGTAGGCAAAACAACACGCGGTGAAGAAAGCGCCGTGCCGAGGTCACGGCTCCATCCTCGGGACCGATTGGGGTGAGAGTCAGGGAGGGACCTCTTAGGCTCCCAACATGGTGAGGAGCCACGATTAAAGGGGACAATTCAATAGGGGTATATGAGAAAAAGGGTAGCCGCATGCTGAGTTGGAGAAAAAGCGCCCGGATAACATGCTGAGTAGCTCCTCCCAAGGCAAATATCGATGTCTTTATCACGTTCACACGCGAGAAAGCCCAATCATTCAAAAGCTCCGATGGAACCGGAAGCAACTCATTGTCCAAAAGGACAACCCCTTGTATAA
Organism: Effrenium voratum; assembly: GCA_963377175.1. Taxonomy (NCBI): domain Eukaryota; class Dinophyceae; order Suessiales; family Symbiodiniaceae; genus Effrenium; species Effrenium voratum. The sequence goes on along the minus strand of CAUJNA010003749.1, from coordinate 223,769 downwards.
GGCCTGCGGAGTGAAGCTGGCTTTTTCCCTGGTGAAGGGACATGGTCCTGAAGTCCTGACCAGGACACTTTTGCTAGCTTTCTCCTTGCAACATTTCTCAGGGAAGCAACCGATGGCCTTTTTCAGCATGTGATGTAAGCGCCACCCAAAAAGCGGCAAGTCCAGCCGTTTCTTTCGTCTTCAGCTGGTTTCACAGGGAACTTAGCATGACTGGCAAACATGTTGACCCCTGAAATGCGAGGTTTGTTTCAAATGTTAAACCCAAAACCAGGCCCGGGTTTCTCAGAGGGTACGAAATGCAAAACGCGGTTCGCCCCCACAGCATGTACCCTTTTGGGGCACTCACTTTGCAAATCGCTTAGAGCTGTGTTCCACCCAAAGGTTGGGTCCATTGAGGTAACATCCTGAAAAACTGGTGGCTCAGAGAAAAGCTGCCCCTCACTACTTTTGAGAAGTCCCTCATGCCAGCATTTGGATCCCGACGAATTGCCACCCCTTGAACACGCAGTGTGGAGACATCCGGTTTCGAAAACGTATCCTGAACTGAACGATTTGGTCGCAGGACCCCTACCTCTGCTGGACCACTCTGCCGCTGTCCCCACGGGGCTTCCCTGACTTTGAGAGCTATCGCTCGCCTTCTCTGCAGGATCGAATCGAGTCGTCGCTTCGGATAGATCGAAGCGGCCGGAAAAAGGGCGAGCAAAGGGCTTCAAAGCGCATCGACCCATGGGGTCATTATTTTGAAGGTTTCTGGGGGTTCTCAGAAGTCAGAACATGGGAGGTTGTTATTCCCGTTTAGCCTAAGACTTAGGGGGGTGACTTGGATCATGGTGAGATAATGGGACCAGAAGAGCAGGAAACAGCCAAACATGGACAACAGAAACAAGGATAATCGATAGCGTTCTGGCAACCCCCAATTTCAGGTGGCTTGGTGAAAAGCCCACAACCCCCCACCCCCCCCCTCCTCGCACCTGATAGCCGTCCACGGAAACTACCGGTTTTGGTCAGGGTTGACATGATGCCTTGAAGTGCTTGGAGGGGTGCACCATGTGTGCGGCCACCTACTTGTTGGAAGCATAAAAAAACTATCTTTCCTTTGAAATGTGGCGCAGAACCGCGCACCAGAGCACAACGCCCGCATTTGAACTACCCTCCGACACAGCTCCCAAAGGATACATTGGAACCGGTTAAGCAATGACTCTTAGTAGCTTTAGAGGATTCCTGGTGCAGGTGGTGTTTGGATGCATTTACGGATCCGACATGTTTTGAAGAACCGTGAACACCGTCCCAACAGAACATGTTCGGTGTCGAAGCACCCATCACTTTGATTTTCGAGGCTCAGAGCTCGATTTGTTGGGGTGGTTTTAAAGGAAAGCCGACTCGGCAGTTTGGGAGTCTTTGAAGTGAAGAATTTGGTGTTTGAAAAACTCAGCGATTGTGTTGCATTTGTCCACAACGTAGACAACCTGCTCCCGCAGCTAATAGCAGCTAGCCAGTGTTTGAACTTCATTGTTTGTTCGCTGCAGCTCTGCATGTGTGCAATTATAGAAAGGAGGGCCTGTATTGTTTTGCCTTTTTTTAAATGCTGTTTTGTTTTTCAGGGTGGGTGGCTTTTTGGCTTGTTGTGGCTTTTTCGTGGTTTATGTCGCCTTTGGTGGCTTTTTCAGCTTTGGCTTTTTGCATCCTCTGCATTCCCAGCTCCTTTCTGGCAAGTGGCTGTTTGTTTGTTTGTTTGTTTTTTTGTGGCTTTTATTGGCTTTACGCGGCTTTTTGGCTTTCACTATATCTGCTTTCCCAGTTTCCTTGGCTTGCCGCATCCTCAGCATCACCAGTTCCTCTCTGGCAAGTGTTTTTTTGTTTCATATATATATATATATTAATGTTTTAGTTGTTGTTTATGTACGTGTGTATGTAATGTATGTAGGTAGGTAGCTGTGTATGTATGTATGTCTGTACGTGTGCACTTCTTTCTTCGAACATCTTGGGGGGGCCCCCCGCTACTGTTTAGATTTTTAGAGAGATTGACATGCACCCCTTGTTGAATCATCATTTGTTCGAACATGATGGAGGGTATTTTTGTTCTTCGTCTTGACCAGAAAAATGTTGGAATTTACCACAGTTTCTCACGAAATGTACGTATGTTCCTGTCAACATCCTCAGCATCGTTTTGAACATCCCCCGCATGTCCCGCCAACATCCCCAGCATCACCAGCAGATCGTCGGTAGCGGTTGCCTTGGCTTCCCACATCCTCAGCATCCCCAGTTCCTTTTTGGCAAGCATTTTTTGTGTATGTAGGTAGGTATGTATGCATGCATTTCAAGAAGCAGCCGGGGGGGGGTTGGGGGGGGGGTTGGGCCCCCCTCCATCGTCGAAAAAGTGATGATTCAAACAGGGGTGCAATTCCATCTCTGTAGCAAATCAACAAGCTGTGTGTGAACTGCGTGGCCGGCTGCGTGTGCAATGCTGCAGCCTTTTTTGCTACTCAGCTCCCGGCCTTCGAATCCCGTACCTTGCCGCTATGTTCAATCGCCTATTCAGAAAAAGATGGAGCAAAGCGCCGAGTTTGTGCGGCGAACTTGGACCAGTGAACCTTTTCTTGGTCCTGGAGGTTGCTCGGCAACTTGTTTGCTTCCTTTTTTCGTCGGTTTTTGCTGTAGTCAATCTTCGCCTCCATGGCTTTGGCTTGGTTTCATCTTGCTCCCCTACTCCTTCCCCTGTTGATGTGTACCCGGCTGCGCCTCCCAAGCATCGCAGGCCATGGATTATGAAGGTGTGTCCAACACCTTGCACGAGTACTACGCGCATGAGACCTTGGCCCTGCAAGCCATGAACGCGCCCCTTGTCAAGCTTCGGCAGCGCTTTGACCACTTCGCATGGCCTCGTGCCCCATTTGGTCATTGACCTCGTTTGAAAGCAACCCTCGGTTAGCCTCGGTTGTTGCTCATTCACGGGGCGTCTGGTTCTGCTTACCCTCCTTGCGCCGTTTCAAGAAGACCAACAAGAGTGGCTTGAACACGATTATTTAAGAGAACGCGGCCCCCTTCGAGCTCTGGCTCAACCATGCCAACCTGCAGGGGCACGTGGATGGCTGCCTCGACCGCGAGGTTGTGCCTAGAGAAACGTTGTATGGAGCTCGTGTAGTGAATTTTGCGTAGAGAAACTTACGTACAGAGCTGGTGCACACTGAAGAGCTTCTCAAATTGAAATCTTAATTTCTATTGCGGGGAGAAGCAAGAGCTTGCGCTTTGCAGCACCAGAGTGCTGCGGGCGTTCCCACTTCACAAAGGCGGTCGGGATCACTGTGGCAGGGCTCCAATTCAGGCTACCAAGCGCGGAGTTCTGGCTGTCCCAGCCTTAGGCCCGCAGCCGGCAATGACTCCGCCAATGGTGCCCTTCCGCAACGTGCGACCTCGAGTGCCTTGGCCGAGGAAGACGGGGGCTTCAGGATTGTCAAATCTATCGAATCCCAGCGAACAAGATCAACTGATGGCAAACCTCGAGGAGTTCGCGATGCCAGGCTCTTCTCCAACATCTTTGCTGGGTGTAAGTTATGTCTCATCAATTTGCGCGCATGTTTTTGAAGCCGACCACGCATTTTGACAGCGCTGCTTTGAACATGTACAATACTATAACAAGTGTTTATGTGTTCGCGGGTTTGCTATTGACGTGCTTGTGGGTGTGCAGCTTTGCGTGCTTGCGTGTTTGCATGCGCGCGTTTTTGCGTGTTTATCTGTTTGTCTGTTTCTCTGTGTGTGTGTGTTTCTCGGTTTGTCTGGTTGTCTATTTGACTGATACTGCTTGTCTCTTTGTTTGTTTCTGTGTTTGTGTCTGCGTCTTTGTCTATGTCTCCATTCCTGTCTCTGTGTCTGTCTCTGTCTCTGTGCCTGCTAGCTCTGCCCCTGTCTTTGTCTCTGTTTGCGTGTCTCGTGGGGCTATGTGGCTTTTGGGGGCTTGTTCGGCTTTGGCTATATCGCATCCTCTGCATTCTCAGTTCCTCTCTGGCAAGTGGCTTCTTGGCTTTCGCGGCTTTTGTTTTGTTTCTTTGGCTTCGGCTTTCGCATCCTTTGCTTTCCCAGTTCCTCTCCGCCAGGTGGCTTTTTCGTGTTTGTGGCTGTTGCGCGGGTTTCTGCAACTTTTGGTGGCTTTTTTGGCGTTGGCTTTTCGCATTGTCTGCTTTCCCAGTTCCCCTCCGGCAGGTGACTTCTTGGCTTTGGCAGCCAGTCTCTCCAGCAAGCGTTTTTTTTTTTATTATTTAGGTGTTTTAAATGTTTATGTTTGCGTTCTATGTATGTATGTTGTACGTATGCAGTTCTTCGAACATCTTGGGATCCCCCTTTTCATTTGCTCCAGGTTGAACCATTGCTTGTTCCATCATTGTGGGGGCTTGCCCCCCCCCTGCTTTTTAGTTGTTATGAAGTACACGCGCCTCTAGTCGAACCATCACTTTTCGAACATCATGGCGGGGCAGCCATGAAAGAGATACATGCGCCCTTTGCTGAATCTGCAACCTATGTATGTATTTATGTATGTATGTACGTACAATGTATGTGTGTATACGCTTCTGCGAACATCGTGGGAGGTGCTGCCGCCCTGCCCTCCCCCCCAAACCCTCCGCTGCGTTTTAGAATTAACATGTCATACTGGTTGAATCATCACCATCGGCTTTTGCATTTTTCTTTATTTTTGGCTGGTGGCTTCTTGGCTTTTGCAGCTTTTGTGGCTTCGGAATTTCACATCCTCTTTTTCCCAGTTCCTCTCCGGCAGGTGGTTTTTTCGTTGTGTTTTTTTCCGCAGGTTTATGCGGCTTTTGGTGGTTTTTGTGTCTTTGGCTTCTCGCATTGTTTGCTTTCCCAGCTCCTCTCCGGCAGGTGCCTTCTTGGCTTTGGCAGCCAGTTCCTCTCGGCAAGTGTATGTGTTCATGTATGCAATGTCATGTCATGCAATGAACGTAATATATGTGGAGTGCCGGAATCGTGAAATACGCGGGTGGGACCGTGAATTGGGAGGCCGGAACCGTGAAAACCGTGAGATTGGATCTGGTTCCTACTTTTGGGAGCCGAGCTTGGTTCCAAGAGGACGTGAACGTCCTCATTTCTCCTCCCCTTTTATACCATACCCATGGGTTCATATGATGAATGATTAACCCTTTGCCATACTGTACACAATAGGCCATATAGGAGTTTCCGGGGGGGGGGGGGAACTACATCCCGTTTTACATTCCGATTTGCATTCCCTACACATCACAGCATGGTTTTTTTTTTAATCCACCGGCCGGCGAGCGAGCGAGCGAGGGTGTGGCGCTAGGACGTGGCAGGGCACGCCCTGGCGCTGGGGAGCCTTCCGGAGGGAGCCATCGTGGGGCATCTCTGGGAAGATCTGAAGGAGAAGGCGCACCAAAGCCGAAGCGGAGCTGAGAAAACTCGGATCTTTCCAATGGGAGTGGATCAAAAGGTCGCTTTGTTGCGATGATGGAGCACTTTCCGGAAGACATATTGGTCAACCGCCATATTATGGGTTTGTGTGTGTGTATTGAGAGTGCCGTTTTTTTTTGGGTTGGTTGAAAAGGGAATCCAAAGGAACCATCCATTTTTGGGGAACCCCTATTTTGGCCATGTGGGTGTTTCTCAAACCAGTTTTGCAAAACAGGGGAGGTCCTTCTGTTTTCCTTTTTAAATGCCAGCCAAAAGGGGGTCCACCATTTGGGAAACTGCCAGATAAGCTGCGAATCCCAAAGCGAAGGTGAAAAAAACGAATTCCCTATGGACGAAGGACTAGTTGTGTAGAACTATAGAACCAAATTGTATGGATTTTGGACTATGGATCCTCATTGAGCTTCCCTTGAAAGCTTCTTGTCAGGCGAACAAAAACACACACCACGTCTTTTTAAACGCAAAACACCACGCGGGGGGCGGGGGGGTTCGACTCGACTCGGATTTGTCGCCTGGTTCGGTCTGAGCGGCAGGTGGTGGCGCCGCTCTGCGAGTTCTTGGCGCAGGACGAGGCCTTCAAACTGAACTCCCAGCAATGCGCCCGCGCGCTCAGCGGCCAGCAGGTGCCAGCGGGTGGGTGCCGCGGGTATACCTGACGTGGGGATTTGGTGGGATCTAGGGGGGGGGAACGTGAAACCATGGGAAAACTCCTAAGCACACAACTCCTCCCATGGCGTTTTCCGGTGGCTTCCCATGGCTTCCCTCTTGGGCCCCCCCGCCCTTGTTGGATTCCGTGAGCTGAGGTCCAGCTCTCCGCGAAGCTGCGGAAGGTGAAGTTCATCGCTGTGCAGCTGGACGAAGCCTCCGGCGCGCGCGCCCGGCGAAGCTTCCCCCGAGCGGCACCGGAACCATGGTGTTGTTTCTTGCGTAGACTGGCAGGTTGCCACAAGGGAGTGGTTGGGGCTGTTCGTTCGTTGCTTGCTTGGGCGGGGTGGGAGCATCCCACTTTGCAGTTTGCTTTTGGTTCACCTTTTGAGCCGCGAGAGGGGTTTGCCCACTTGAACGCCAGCTGTTCGGCCTTAAGCTTTCCTTTTACGGGACATCGCCCCATGATTTGAGGCACCTCCCCACCTTCAAAGAGCGCAATCTCCCATGAAGAAGGTAGTTTGCTCGGCTCAGGCGCGAAATTTGAGGCTCGCAGTTCCGCGCATCCCACGCATTCCACTCATGGCAGGCATACTTTAGTGGCGCCCTGGCGAATTTCGCTGGTGCTGAAAGAGCATCGCCCGCCCATGCCTGCAGCTCAGAGTGTGAATTGAGGAACAGCCAAGCCATGACCCGCGTCGTTTTTTAAGGAGACTTAATTTTGAGTTTGTTTGAATCAACAGATTGTTAAAGCTGTTTAAGGATCAAAGGCATTTCCAGTTGTCGGTTTTGGAGGTATGGATGCTTGTGTACCACTACGAGCTTGTAGCCTTTGTACCACTATTTACCTCCACACCTCCAAAAACCCTACCTGCAAATGCGCCAACCCTTTCGGACCCAGGCCATCGATACCTGATGGATCCCCTGAAGCCTTGGAGTCACCAAACGACCACTATAAAATCGAGGCGAATCACCCTATATAAGTATATATATATATGCATATGTATACACGCGTAATCATATAGGGATAAACGTGTGTGTGTGTGTGGTGTGTGTGTGTGTGTCTTTGCATATGTGTTTTCTTGTTTGTTTGTTTGTTTGTTTGTTTGTTTGTTCGTTCGTTTGTTTGTTGTGTGTGTTCGTTTGTTTGTTGGTTTGTTTGAGGGTACCCCCTTTTGGGGTCGGCCGACAAGGGAAACAAGGGAGCAACCACAATTTTGGGCTCACCCATTTTGACACATACCCAGAGCCGTGGCTCACATGCGAGGGGCGCGCGAAAAGTTAGCGCTCGGAGGTTTGCACTTCCAGGATATCTGGCAGACCACGCCGGCGCCTCAAGTGATCCAAGTCCCGCGACGTCGGTTTTGAATTGCAAGCCCTTTACAGGTTGTCTTCACGGAGAGGTTTTTTTTTTTTGGGGGGGGGGGGGACGAGAAGGTTCAACTCACAAAACGTCCACTGAACAAACCATGGCCTAATTTCGCAGTGTTTTGACCGCCGCGCATGACGTGGGGACGGGTTCATTTCGGGGGACTCCAGAGTCCAACAATTCATGATCTTCCTTTTGGCTTAAACCAACCGGACGCATCGCTCCCCTAGCAAAAGCAAAACAAAAACATATCCTTGGCTTTCGCGCGCCTCGCAGTCGCGCGTTTCTGTCCGAGAGGTTCCGCTGCTGCGCATGCTGGGTGTGCGCGATGCAGTGGAGCTGCCGGACTCCGTGCAAGAGGCGGACGTCTCCAGGGCCCCGACCTCGGAGATGGAGAATTTGGTGGTGAGGCCCATTCCGATTGGGCGGTTCCACCTTATTATTATTTTTTGGGGGGGAAGGTTCCTACCTTATTTGGGAGGGGTATAGGATATGGTATAAGCCCGACCTCAGGGTGGTTGATCACTCGGGAAGCTCTTTTTGTGGTATCACGGAAGTGGTCATTCCCGTCCCTTTTTGTGGTATCACAGAAGTGGTCATTTCCCGCAGCCCTGTTCTACCTCATATGGGGGGCATAGCTTGCGGTCCGAACCTTGACTCCCTGCATTCCTGGACTTCAGTCACTTTGGTGGGTTTGGACCATTCTAGTGGTCAACAAAAAGTTTGGCAATTTTTTTGGCCAATCCGCTCAAGAAGTGAGTATATGAGGGGGGCTATAGTAGGCTGTCTAAACCTCGACAAATCACGCATGCTGAGCTTCAGGTAGCGGATGAGGCGATGACGTGGCTCTTCGCACACCCGCCACATTTCGTGGAAACTGACCCCGGAAGAATTCTCCTCTGCAGATGCGCTACAGCAAAAAAGCAAGGTCTCCTAGAATTGAGATTCCTCCAAAGATGAAAGCTGTTTGGGTTCCATTCCACTCTGCCGCGGAGAAAAAACGCCTCTGGCGTTCAGAATCTCTTTCCCGTCTAGCCTTGTGGATCTAACTGAGCTCTTCATGAGGGTCAATGTCCTTATAATTGACACACCCGAGAAAGGCCCTTTATTCTTTTACAGGTGGGCATGGGGCCTGCGTTTTTGAAAGAATCCTGCAAAATCTGGCACTCCACCATCTGTGCAAAATCCTTGAGTTTTGCAAAAGAACAACACAACACAACTGCAGACCCTATGTCTTGAAACGAGCACCGAGAAGTTTTCAAAAAGACCCTATCTGGTCTGTCCAGCCCCATATGGAGACTGCAGGTTTTTTTTCCCAGCCGACAGGTCTGGGATTGTTAGGGTTGGTAGATTGTAGGTGCCATCCGATCTCCACGCTCCGTCCCGCCCGCCGCTGGTCGACAGAGCCTGTGACAGACAGCTGTGACAGTCCGAAGCCTGAGCTCTGCTTTGAACGGTTGCTCTGCGACAGTCTGCTTCGCGCATCTTTGCTTCTTTTTTGCACAGCTCTGCTTGCGTAGCTATGCTCCGCGCAGGCTTGCTTGTCATGTGCTTTGCGCAGCTTTGCTTTGAACAGCTCTCCAGCCATGAAGTAACTCCGCGCGCGCCATCTGTGCGCACGTCACACGCTGCCAGGGCTTTGCTTGCGGGGGCGTTAGTTGGCATGGATTTGCTTGTGCGGTTAGTGTGAACATACATTGGCCTTGCGCGCTTGTGCTGCGCGCACCTTTGTTTCGCGTGGCGGCCCCTGACAGATGCAGTCCGTTAAACTCTTGCATACTGGCCTGCGTTGCAAATGCTAAATGGACCGTCGCGCAAATATAGCAAAGACAAAACATGCGCTTATGGCAGCATGGTGTGCAGAAGAAAAGATGAAGGAAAACAGAAGTTGGCACGCTTAGCTCACACATTCTGTATATCAAGGCTCAAGCCAGACGTCGTCGTCCGCAATGCGCCCAATGACCTGTGTCTATGATGAAATATGACTGCAAAGAGAGGAGGCCCCGTGCCCACCCGCTCTCCAAATGCTTATAGATGAATTTAGGCTTCAATTGGCCCGACAAAGCGCTTTCCGGATTGCGGCCCTTTCTTGGGGAGCAAAGGAGCAGATTTTTGACAAGGGGCCTACCTACCGGCAACAGAACTAGTGTCCTCAAAACACCTCCAACGACATGGACAGAAGTCCTAGCGATGTGAGCATCTGTCTTAAAACTCATACCCCGAAAATCCACACCCCCAAAATCAATGGATACGTTACACAGGGACCATCCAGGGTACCTCCCCCCCCCAAAACCCATTCTTCCAGCCTTGTAGGTGGAACATGTCCATTCGGGGTACGGAAGTAGGACCTTAGGGCTCCGTGGTGTGTTGCCAGGAGAACGGGCCATCGACCTTCTCTGACGTGACGGTTCGATGTGATGGGGGCTGCCTCTTCCTGCATCGAAACATCCTGATGGCCCGCAGCGAGTATTTCAAAGCAATGTTTCAGGCCCGGTCTCGCGACTGCACTCCCAGCTTGCCATGGTTTTCCTTTGGTTTTCCTGGCGATGCAGGCTCGAGGTCTTTTCTATTTCGCTCGGGGGTGATGTTGGAGGAAATGCAAGGCGCATCCTGATTGCAGGTTGCCGGAAACCTAGATTTCCGCTTAAAGGAACCCGCTGGTGCGTTCCAGTCGCAGGGGAATAAGCAGGTTTGCTTGCCTGCTTTCTAGCTTTTCTTTGCCTTGCCTTGCTTTGCTTAGCATTGCTGGCCTGCCTGTTCTTGCCGCGCCCGACTTGATCAGGGCGGCGACGATCACGGCTTTCGGGAAAGCCAGGAGTCGGGCGCAGAGGCCCAAGCCTCAGCCCTTTCAGCCGGTGAGAGAGTCACAGGGCCCGCCTGCCCAGACAAGAAACCAGCTATGGTACTCGTCAAAGGGAATTGGACACCGAAAATTGTGTGTTGTTTTTGCTGTTGGTTTTGTTAGATGCCAGAAAGGTTCTCTGAACCCTTCACTGGTAGGGGCCCTAGGACTTACCACTCCCTCAATGCGATCTGCGCGTGCGGCTAAGGGCACGACTCAATACCCAAGTTCCCCTTTTGGGATGGAACCGTTGACCGATCGGTCGATCACCAATATGTGCCAACTAGACCCCTTGGGCTCGAGTTTGAGACATATGAGCAGATCTTGGAGCAGCTGATGTCATGTTTTCTTCCGTGGAAGCCTGCTAGCAAGCTGAGTGAATGTGCGTGTTGCCGCCGGAAATTCCCCTCCCCTTCAGTCTCTTCAATTCCTGCACATGTGTTTTTGCATGCAGATCTTGCAAGTCAGCATTGTTCGTCAATAGGGAGGGTTGTTTGAAGCACGTCCGCGGCGCATTTGGGTAACATGTGTTTGGGCCGCCTTTTTGTGGCGGAAGACGGGTCCCGCCAGATGGCTCTTAAGGTCACGCTCTACGAATTCCCGCTGGAGGTGGCCAAGATCCTTTTCGGCGCCCTTGGCACGGTTCCATTAGAAAGGGCGGCGGGGGGGGGGGGGGGGGAGGTTGAGCTCACCGATGCGGGATGAAACCAGCGCAAGGCAGGATGTAGGTCCTTTACATGGAATCCGATTCTGTGGAAGAATTTGGCAAAAACCCATAATGGTTTTTGAATGTTTCGGACGCAAACCATTTCAGACAGGAACCGATTGTGTTTGGGGTTCACCTCTGGTTGAGTTTGATTGGGTAGTGGAGGCGAGTCCTCTACTTGATTTCCTTTTTTTCTTCTTCTTTTTTTCGAGGGTCGGGAACGGATCGGGAGATCCACGGTTGATTTTGATGGGGCACAAAGCGCCTTCGCTCATTGGGCTGGTAAACCCCTTTGCGTGGTTGATCCTTTTCAGAAGGGATGGGAAACAGAGGAAATGTGCGATCAAGCTTGATATGCTCATGGGAGGTATGGTTTTGGAGGATGCTGCACTTGCTTTGGGCGGGGCAGAACGGATTTAGTTTGGGATGAGGTGCACTCCCTTTTAGCGGGGTCGCTTCTTCCTCGTTTGAGGAAGCTAGTAGGGGATCCGGATCCATGTTGCAGGTAGAAGATGTATTTGTCGCAGTTCTACTCCTCCGAGCGGCCCAGCCTCATGGTGAACCGGGGCAATGTCTGGTATCATGCTGAAGTCACTTTGGCTTTGACTCCAATTGGTGGAAGACCTACAGCGGATGTCCCCTGAAGTTGTTCCCATATGGGAAACCAGCAAATTGCCGAAGGAACCCCAAATGTCTCCCCCAAGTATCAGCTAGTTTCGAAGATCCCGAGAGTACAGCATGTGGCTCTTGGATGTATCCAACCAGAGCCCTTCTCTTGGGACGGTGCTCCTACGCCTTCGGACACCGCCAGGCTACGTCTACCACGGCAAGGTAGACGAAGCACCTCTAGAAGGTTCAGATGGGACGTGCGCCACTTAAGGAGTTTGCAGATATTCCAAGGAGAGGCACTCGGGTTCCCTTACCCATTAGACATGTCTCAGAACCTTTCGATCAGAACCCTTCAGAAGGTTCTTGGCACCTCGTAGAAGCCTTTCAAGGTAATTAGGGGAAGCTTCGACTCACTCCCTTGGAAGCTTGATTGATGAACAAGCGCCTGGTGCAAACTTGGCAATCACCTGCAACAATGGACCCCGATTGCAACAACTGCAGCACGTGCAGCCGGTTCAAGTTCTGTGACTTTGGATGATACGGTCACTGAATCTTCCTGCTCTTTGGCTCGAAGGGCCAAATTGGGCGGCGGGCAAAGCCGACAGTTGGCCCCAGGCACATGACTTGGCAAGCGAAAGACCCCGTTTCGACAGAAAGTGGAGGCCAAATGGCGCTTGATGACATCCCTTTGGGGAACACAGCTTACTCTTGTGGGATCCATCTTTTGGCCATGCGTAGGATGCTTATCGAGCCTTGAATATGCCTACGTGATATAGGACATAGAACAATACTTTTTCTGAAAAGCCGCAGCTTGCCCAGCGTTACAAAGCACCATTGTTGTCGCCATGATTCGCCAGCAATTGCCACGCTTCTGTACGCTGTGCATCGCGAACGCCCGTTGCGGCCGTGCGGCCGCTATGTAGGGCGCGTCGCTTCAGATCGAGCCGCGAGCTGAGAGCTTCACCGTTGCTTTCTGTCAGGCCCTTCGCAAAACCTCGTGTTTTCCAGGGGCCCTTTCTGGGCTTCTCTCAAAACCTGGCCCTGCAAACTGGCCTCAAAAGAACTGTTTGGCCCTGCAAACTGGCCTGAAGAAAATTATGTTTCCTTGGCGCCCGGCTTCCTTTCGACTCGGCCTCTCCTTTTTTCTTTTGGGCCACGGCGCGGCCTGCGAAGCCTCCGGTTTTTGCCAAACTTCCCCGCGAGGTGCGGCCAAAGATGAGCCGCCTCTGCAAGCCCGGCCGGGCACCCCAACGCTGAGAAGGAGGAAAAAAGGCCCGTGGCTTGGACATCGACAAGTGGGTTGCTGGTTGTTTCCCGTTTTTGGCGGGAAGCCAGTTTTATGCCGTTTTTGTTTTTCTTTTCTTTTTTGCGAAAATCATATTGGTGGGTGTGAGTGCTTGTTGCCATGGCCACTGAAAGTCTGTGTTTATTTAGCAGCTTTGCTCCGAGCCTCGCAAAGTCGTAACAAGGCTTATGAACATTTGGGTATGGGAGGGGCAAACCGCAGGTTTTGGTCCATATTTCCACTTACCAGGGCAACCGATTTTGGTATCGGTTTTTTGAGCCACAGCCATTTGTTTCTGTCAGGGTCTTTGGAGCAATGGTGATTGAATATGTGGCGAACAAGTTGGACACCATCAGATTGGCGAGTTGGTGTCCTAGGTTGAAGCCGATCCGGCTTTTTTTTGTCAACAGGAGGCTGTATCCAAGCTAACCAAAGGAAGGTTCCTGGTTTCAGGCCGCTTTTCCAAAAGCCCTGTGGTTCTCTACTTGGCCGCCTCTCCGTGGTTGCAAATCGAGTCAACCCCGAAAGTCCCGCGACCAAGCCCTTCGGCGCGCGGGCCGCGCGGGCTTCCCCTCGTTGACCCGTGAGGCTGGCTGAAAACCCGAGCGCTGTGCACTGCTGTGGCGCGGAGCTCGGACGAGGAAAAGCGGCCTTCGGTGAATCCGCGAAGCGGCGCAGGTTACGGCGAGCCCAGCGCAGGTTACGGCAAACAATGGGACAGAGGGAAGTCAAAAGATATTTTTTCCGGCTTCCACAAAGCAGACATGTGTCACCAGTGTTGGCTCTCGACGGGGGGTCTATGAAACAATCGACATTCAGTGCTCAACAACTTGAGTGGCGCTGCAACGCAATCTGCAAGTATTGTTGGACTTTGCGCGCAGCAGCACCTGTCATGTTGCCAGCTCTCAGCGATGTGTTGTTGCAGAAATGGGACACATTGCATCTTTACTGTCCGGAGACACGCCAGCCACAGTGTTGAACTGAACATTCAAGGAAACGCTGAATCACTGTATACTTACGATTTGTAGTTTTTGGAGGGTGGGTACCCACATGTGGGAAGAAGCTTGAGTTCATTCGTAAATTACTACCTCTGGCAGCATGAGCCTTGTAATCTGAAACGCTGAAGACAAGGATGCTGCCGGCATGCAGCTTGTGAACCCTTCTTGCCCCAGAGCTGTCACCAGTGGCTGGCCAAGCCTGAGTTCAGCATTTTTGGTTTCACGACCAAAGAGGGCACTGCTAGAGCCAGATGTTGGCAAGGCTAGGCCAAGTTGTTGCTGGTTGAAACGCCACTGGTTCCAACCAGACTCTTGAGGATTTGAAGTACGCAGGGTGCTTTGACCCAAGGCTTCAAAAGATGAGCAACACTGGTTTCATTTGGTTTCCCTTGGCGCCAATGTTCTACCCCTTTGCTGTTCTTGAAGCCACCCTCAAGAGGCCCACCTGATTGTTTAAACAGGGAGTGTTTCCTTTGTTTTCCGAGGGTTCCAGTACCCTCTGTTTTGTGGTGTTGAAGGGAAAGCAGAACGAAGACCGAAGCCTTTTGGGAGGGTTCCTGAAAGGATGGCTCCCAAGTTGCCCTCCGCGCCCGGTGGAATCTCTGAGGCGGGCAGTGCTGTGCTTCTTTTGGCCGATGTGGAGCGGAGCTTGCCATCGCCGGCATTTGCAGGCCGGGATGCGCGGCAGTCACACACACGCACAGGCACACGGCAAGGCAGGCAGGCAGTCCAGGGCAGGGCAGGGCAGGCGGGCTGGAAGGAAGGGAAGGGAAGGGAAGGGAAGGGAAGAAAGGATCGGAGCCACGGTAACGGCCACTGTCTCCAAATAGATCTCCCACATTGATTGGTTTTTTGTGCATTGGTTTCCTTTTGGGTACACTCCCTTTCGATGACCACATCTAAAGCCCATCTGTTTTCTCAGCGGAAGATTCCGCCTAGGAAAGGGCCCCAGTTGTTGTGCTTGTTTTGTTTTTCAGGTTAGCCATTAAAAAAAGTCAAGCTTTCAAGTGATAAAAGTGCGGGGATGGATCTTCGGTGCGAGTAAGTTCCGCGCCCAGTGCGAAAAATGCCGTCGGATCTCGGGCGATGGCGCCGAGTCGCAGGCTTCGGCGCGGAAGGTGCCCGTCTGGCCCTGGCCATCGGAGCCTTCGAGGCCGGCCATGGGACATATTTCTGCATTCGAAATGGTGTAAAATCCGTTTGGCCCCTTTCCACAAAAACACAAACACACACCCCAAAACAGCATGCCGCATTTTTGTTTGAGGCGGAAAGGTCCTGAAAAATCAATCCCCCCCCCCTCCCCAGAAAGAGAGGTCAACATGTTATTTTCGAAGGGGGGTGGCGCCCTCTTTCGTTGAATTCCCTTTGGGTTATCCTGCGGGGTTTCCTTTGTTCCCCCATTGGATTTCCCATTTGGTTTTTCTCCCTTTGGGTTTGCCATTGTTGCTGCTTTAGGTGTGATATTTCTGGAGTTTCTCCTGTGATGTCCCCTTTGGATTTCCCCTCTAAGTCTCCTTTGGATGTCCTAGTGGGTTCACCCCAAGATTTTCCTCGAAATGTCACTTTGGATCCGTCAGGGTGTTCTGCAGACTGCTGGCTCATGTTCCAGGGGCTTATGGAAACCGTATGCACGGACAACCAAAACGCCAAACAAAGAGGAACCCACGTGTGCAACAACATGGAACTGCGTACACAGGGCAAGAACGCTGCGAATCGGAAGGGGCGCGGCCTGGTTTTGGAGCGCATGCCTCCAGGTGTTTCTGCTGGGCTTCCTGTACTTGCTGAAGCAGCGGCGTGGCCCCAAATGGCAGGCGTGGACACGAAGTCAAGTCTGGAGCGGTGCCGCACGCTGCCCGGTTGAGGGGGGTGTTGGGTTTAAGGGAAACCAAATGGGAACCAAAAGGCGGACCGTGATTTGGGTGTCCCAACCCCCCTATGACACAGGCCCAAGCAGTGCCAGGCGGCTAACTTTTGCTTTTTGGATTTTGCAGTGTGGCATTGCCATTCGGTGCATCACCTTTGTGCCGGGTTTTTGTTCGCAGGGTGCGAACATCAAAGCGCTGGCGCCATGCTTGGCCACCGGCCCTCGACTTAGAGAGGCTCGAGCCGCTGAGCGTCTTATGGTCAGCGGCAGCAGTGGAATCTTCCAGGGCGATATCAGTCCTTAGTGGAATTCTATCGGGCGCTTGACAACCAGAATACTTGGCACCCCATTTTGCGTGCGACCTTGGAAGGCTCGGGCATTACCCTTGCATACATTGAGAAACAATCGGAATGGATGGGTTGGGGTTCCCCCGGTTCTCCAAGAGTCAGCCAGCATTTCCAGAAGCGTAGCGCTGCGAGGATTTTGAGCCAGAGAGCAACTCTGGGTAATAAATAACCGATCGCTTTCACTTTACCCAAAGTGAAGCCAACAGGTGATGTATTTTTTTCCAGACCCCCCTAGCCCTTAGCGCACCCAGGACTGTTTTAACTGCATCGTCCGGCCTAAGGATGGATCATCCGATTTCTTTGTCCTGTTCCAGCGGGCGTCACCGAGCAGGCCGTTTCGAGAGTATTGACCCAGCCGGAGTTGATTGTCCTGTGGCCATGTTTTGGTGCGTTTGCGTGTTTTTGTTCCATGGGTTTTGGGACCCCAACATTGCCCCAGTAAGATCAAGCCAGCCATGCGACTATGAAATTCAAGAGCTGGAGCCACCTCAAAGTGGTTGGTGGACAAAACTCCCGCCGAAATGTCCACCAAAGCATCCGTGATCGATGCCAGCAAACCCTAGTTGGGTGTGTCGCAGCATGGGGGGGGGGGAGCGGTTCTCACCAGTTTCCCTTTAACAAACGGGGCAGGGTCCGGTTCTGGTTTCCACGTGGCCCATTTTTGCCTCAGCCAGGCGGGTCCTTCAGAAAGTGAGTTGTAACTGTAGCGCAAAGCATCAAAGCGCACTTTTCTTGTGCAGGCTTTGAAGTGTTCTTTGAGTCTTCGGTCTGTACGACTGTTGGGCACCTCAAGAAGGCCAAGGGAACCCTTCCAATGCAGATCGCTCCAATGAAGGGTCCAATGATGCTTAGGCTGAGTCAAAACTGTCAAAATAGGGGTACCCCAACAAGGGCGGTTTTCCTTTCCCCTCCAACACAAACACGCAGACGCAAAGACGCAGACACACAGACACAGACGCGCAGGCACGCCTGCATGCACCCACGCAGGCGCACACACACACACACAGACGCACCGAGGCGCATATATACGCCGTATGGGGCCTAAAGGTTCGGTCAGGCCTGGTCCATGCTCGCCATCTTCGTCGCGATGATTGTGGCGGTGGCCAGTGGCTCAGGGGTTTGCGATTTCCCGGGGGCAAAGTGGGCGCCAGACGCAGGTTCCGTATTGGTACATGAGGTTTGCGACATGCTCACTGAATCACCGCCAAAAACCTAGGGGATGTGATCTACATATTTTGACCGCGGCCGCGGGTTGCGCGAAAAAAGTCGCCGATGGCTCTTTGGCCGATGCTTAGAGCTGCGCAAAGAGGCCCATGCTCACCACAAATTTGCCGGCCATGAGCGGGGATTTGACAAGCGTGACGGTTTCCTAGGGTTTCCTTTCAACTGTCATTTTCAAGCTTTGGCAACCCTAAAAACCTTAAGTTTTTGTCTTTTTTGGGCCACATGATGCCAGACCGGGGTTGCATAGGCATTGAGGCCCATCTTTACCCGACATTCGCAGAGCTTGCCTGAGGCCTGGGATCCGCAAGTGAACCATGACTCTCTTTTTTGCAAACTCATCCAAAAGCTGTGCTTCAGTTTTAGTTCTGTCAGGCTCCCATGTTTTTCACCCTCCAGACTTGTTGTACCCTTCCTTTGTGTTGACCCTCAAACCCTGCTTGGGAACCGTCTGCAAGAACCTTGTTTTTTTTTCTTTTCTTTTTTCTAACCCTCCGAAATCCTTTCTGTTCAACCCCTGCGCCGCCTTGTGCTTTGTTTCCCACTTCCGGCGTTGTTTTTTTAAATTTTTTCACCCACGAGCACCAACAGCCCACCCTAAACCCGACCTAAAATAACCTAAACCCACCCTACACCCAGCCCAAACCAACCCCAGGCCCGCCCTAAGCCAAACCTAGCCAACCGCAAACATCTTTAAATCAAGCTTAAACCAACCATAAAAACGCACGCCAAACCAACCCAATCCCACCCTGCAACCCTACACCAACCCAAAGCCAAGCCTACACCTGCCACAGACTTACTCTAGACCGCCCAAATCCAACAAAACCCACCGTACCCTACCCCCAGCGCATCAACCCTAAACCTAATGCAACCCTACACCCTAGGCCGATGAAGCCCTGCGACAAGCCCTAATCCCACCTCTAAACCACCACTAGGTTAATCCAACTCTAAACCCAACCCTGGCCTCACCCTGAACCCATTCTAACCCACCCTGGACCAACCCTAAATCCACCTCAAACCAACCCTGTAGACCCGCCCTTAGCCAATCCTAGGCCAAGGTTGGTTTAGAAGAGGCCTGTGCTGCAATGCAAAGTCGATGTGTGGCGTGATGCAACAATTTCCTGAAGCGCTGAGGTTCGGTCAACATTTCCCACTGGCCTATGATCTATATTTAAGACGGGACATGGGGAGACTCACTAAGTGACGAAAGATCACTAATTGTCCCATGCCCCTCTGGGCAAGCAATTTTGACGGTGGCTCACATGAGTCAAAGGAACTCCCCCCCAATATAAGGGGCTGGCCCAAAAATATGTAGTTCCCCTGCCTTCATATCCACAAGGAGTTGTTTCGATTTTGCCCAAAAGGTGTCGCCCGAGACCTTCGCAAGACTTACCCCAAAGGGGCCCAGCTAGAGGGTCCAAGTCTTGAGGTGGTGGGACCCTTGCCGCCGGCCGCTGTGGCCGTGGTGGCCGTGTCTGCAGCGGCACCCTGGGGATGGGCTTTGGGTTTGGCGGTGCCGGAGAGTTGCAAACTTCTTTAGGGTATCGGCATTTGCAGGGCTTGCTCCCGGCACAATGGCCCACAGAACCTTGTAGATATCCACCCCTCCAACCTCTCCATTTGGGATGGTGCATGAGAATGTCCTGCGCAAGGCTTGAACCCATTCGTTTTTACGCACCCAAAGGGTTCCCTGTTCCATGCAATACCCCTCCAGAAGGGAATATCCGGGTTTTTGGACACCAAAAAGGTCAACCGCCAAACTCTTGCAATTCATTTATTCGAACCATCGCATCAGCACCCAGAGATTCCTATGGTTCCTGTGGTTCCTTGGGTTCGAGCCAGGTATTCACTGGCACCGTGTCTCTGGCGCAGGGTCTTAAGGCCTTCACCGATGAGGCGCGAAGCGACACTGCTGGAGTTTTGCGGCACAGGCGTTTGTTTCTGAAGAAATGCGGTGTGTGTGTGTGTGTGTGTGTGTGTGTGTGTGTGTGTGTGTGTGTGGGTGCATTTTGTGCTTGAATGTTCCTTCCCATCCTTCTCTGTGTGCGTGTGTGTCTAAGTGCATCTCCGCAGTTGCTCATTTTTCTGGTCCCCCCCATCACGACTTTCGGCACTCTTGCTGGGCTCCATCGGCATCTTTCCTCCCATCAAAGCCTTTGCTCCGCTACTCGCCGCATAGCACCAGCTCTTGCCAGCACCGACGCAAGACATGATCAAGGTGTATGCAGAGCTTCTGCCCCCGGAGCGCCTCAGACCACAGGGGATAGGGGAGGTTGGAGTTCGAAGCTGGGCGAATTGACACATGGACACCTCCGCGTAACACTCATCACGCATGTGGTTCCCTCCCGGATGGCGTTGGCGATTTGAAGGAGCACTTCCGCACCAAGCACTTGGGTGCACTCCCGCAGCGACTTGCAGTACCAATTTGTTTTTGTTTCAGACGCTGGGGACCGGGAGTGACAAGCAAAAGGAAACCAGTCAGACCATAGCCTCGGCCAAGGATAGATACTGCGAGGCAAATCGACCGAAACCCTGACTCTCCCATGTTCGAGGTTGCCTCCCATGCGAATTCGGAATCTGACCGGAGGTTGCACAAGTTTTATCTCAACCGATTGGACACGTACTGGGTGGTTCCCAAACTAGTGGCTCCCGCAAACACTGTGGGTTCCCTTTGACTTCCATTTGCTTAAGAATATTTGTTTTTTGATTTTCCACTGTTGGTTGTAACGAGAATCTATCACTACTGGAAATATATATATATATATATATATTTGCAAAGGGGTCTTAACCAAAGGGAAGTTGAATTTCCCTTCAAATACCAAAAGAGTTGGCTTTTCAGCAATCCATTTTGAGAAACCCTCAAGTAGCTTGGTTTGTCCACCCCAATTTGCTCATTTGCTCGTTGGCGTTTGTGTTCTCCGCTGACGGGCCCAAGGGCTGTGTCGAACCTTGGCTACAACTCTTTTCATGGTTGTTGGGAAACCTTTTAAACTTTGCTTCTTGTGGTGTAGTGGTTGAAATCCAACCACTGAGCTGCTAAAAAATGAGGATTGCTTTGCTTAAATCCACCCACTGAGCTGCTAAAAATTGAGGATTGTGTTCTGCTAATTGTTTTTTTTGCTCCCCCCAACCCAACGTAACGTCCACCAAGTGGCCAGGTGGTTTGGCTGGTGGTCATCGCTTTCTTCTTTGCCGAGGGCTTCCAAAAGCGCGGGCCTCACCGAGCGATCAGCGCCCAGCCGGAGACGGGAGACCCAGCCCAAGCAGCCGTCCAAGCCGAGCGCTGTTGGGCAAAGGTCACCCTGGGGTAGGTATGCAGCGAACGGCTGAAGAACAGGGGAGCTACAAACCACACCAAGTCCTTTGCGCATACATAATATATGACTATATGAGTCAGGTCTGAAGGCCCCACCCCGGTACTATTGGTTGGTTGGTTTGGTTTAGTTTTTTCATTGTTTATGGCTTGGGTTAAACAAAAAACATTTGCGTTGGCTGGTTTCGGCTTGGGAAAGGGCTTGATTTAGGATTGGTTGGTTTAGTGATTTAGGTATGGATGCTTTCGGGTTTGGGTGGTGCGAGGTTAGTTGGCCTGTGCTGGGTGGGTGTGGGGGTGGGGCAGGGTGAGCGGGCTTAGGATTTGGGCAGGGTTCTCAGAGGAATACCCAAGCGAAAACCCACCACGTAGCTCCACATGTTTGAAACCCGGTGATTCCAAAGGCAGATTTCCACGGCTGATCTCGGGCGCTTGGGCCTGGGCCCGATCCGATCCCCGTCAGGACGGGGCTAGGGGACCGCATCGCTCTGAACGTGATCCGTTTCATGGGCGGCACCACGTCGGGGGCCCAGGGGAATTGGCCCAGGAAACGCGAGTGATGTTTAACATGGGGAACCTGGACCTGTCGGATTGGGAATGAGGACAGTGGGATGACTCACCAAGAAGGGAAGCGGTTTTTTTCAGGTGCGTGCTGGGCTTTCCAAAAGGGACTTTCACAGGCAAGCGGCCGATTTTGGGGGTCCCAATTCTGAGAGCGATGGAGAGGCCACTGGCAACAGTCTTGCTCGCAGGTTCAGTTGCATGCCTCTGTAAGTTAACTCTTCCAGAATCCAAAAAGGGGGAAATATACTTAGGAGGTTCCTTTGGTGCTTTTCTGGGTTCCTTTTTTTATGGGGAGGTATTTTGAAGCAGTTTTGGGTCATGCAGACCAACCTCTATTCCAGCCGACCCATCTGGGTGACCCGAACCCGGAGAGGGGGAGACTTGCGGAAGGGAATTCAAGGAGGAGACTCCGTGGGAAAGGACGCACCCAATTGGTTGGGCACAATTCGTTAATCTTGCGATCGCTGCGAGAAGTAGGGAATAACAAAAAGAGAAATGGAATGATCTAAATACCTGGGGGTCACCTGAAAGGAAACCACCAGTTTGATGGTTCATAAGGGTCATTCCTTTTTTCATCCCGGCTGAGCACCAGCAAGTAACTTGCAGAGCAGTGGTGGTGATTCTTAGTTGGAACATCCTGGGACAAATCTGATTTTTTATTCCCCACGCCCTTGAGAGAAGGAATCAAAAGGCTGATTTGATGCACAAATCCATAGGGTGTACCCCCTCAGTCGATGAACAAACCCCGTAAGTCCTGGTTCACGTACCTGGGTTTCTACCCAAGGACAAGCCCCGATTCACAATAAGCAACCAATCGCAGTTCAGCGTGCTTGGTTTCTCTGGCATAGTTACCAATATGGCGTGGGGATTTTCAAATCAGGACCGCCCTCAAACAATCCCCACCACATTCTGTCCAAAGGGACCCACTGGTTGGCTTAGGTTTACCAAGTTTGGGCCCCAGGAGTTGCCCTCTGCCATATCTACCAAAATATTTACTACCTACTGTAACTTATTATATGCCTATAGTTTACCATTCACCGCAAGTTGCCGTAATTTACCGCACTTCGCAAACCCGAGCTTTTGCATACGCAGGCGGCTTACCCTGCCTTTGTACCATGGCTTTGCGGTATTTACTGGGTGCAGTAAAGTGACACCCTCAAAGACTTATCTCTCAATGGTTGAAAGGAATTTTGCAAAAGAACCCCCCAAGATGTAACCATTTGAATTGAATGGTTGAAGGAATTTTGAGAGCCCCTCAAGATGCAACCATGTTCCAATAGCCCCAGTTTTGGGTGCGGACCTGCACTCACTTTGCAGCCTCTACTCGCCGAGGCTGGGCTTGGCCTATGGCCTGAACTTCGCAGAGCTTCTGGTGGCAGCGGCCATGCCCTGCTCGGCTGCGCGCGCCCATTGGCCGAGAGGTGGGGTTCCTTTTCGGCTTCCCAAACCTGCAGTTTCCCTTCGGTTTCCCTTTAAAAGAAGCCTAAAAAGGGCAGCCGTTTGTCAATATAGGGGTCCTTATACCATGTGCGTCCTTTTTGGAGTTGGATCCATTTTTTGGGCGGTTTGCTAAAAATGCAAGGTCCCCCTATGTTGGTTGAGACAGACCCACATGACTTCAAGGTCATGATCGACTTTTTGTAGGTATGGAGCTTGGGTATGTCTTAGAATAGGGGACACCCAGCTTTGGTTGGAAACCTGTGGTTTGCCTTTAAAACCAGCCCAAATAGGATTCCCTCACAAGTAGACACACCCATTTATCTCGAAGCCTTCGGCTCGTCGGCGGGTTCCCGAGGCGGCTGCGGTGTTCTATCCCATCACCAAGTCTGCGGATGTCTCGGATGCAAAGCGCTTGCCGCTGCCGTCGTGGTTTTCTCTGTCCCCACAAAATTTGGTGGGTGAACACTTTCCTCCGGGTCAGAGTCAGTTCTCCGTTTTGGTGGGGAAGTGGTTGCTTCCCTGCAAATCAAACAATTAGGAGAATTTGGGGTCCTTTCCCCAAAAGGAGCTACCGTTCCTAAAAATGTCTGCTAATCTGCAGCAAGTAAGAATCACCCTTACCAGCAACGGAAACGCGCTGTTTAAAACCACCGAACGGGGGGGAGATATTAGAACTTGCGTTTCTCTCTAGGGGAAGCCTCAAACTTGGTGATCTCCATTGGGTTTCTTGGCCCAAAAAGGGTATCATCCAAAAACGACATCCCCATATATGGGTGTGTCTTAAACTGGGGGGATACAAAACAACTGGTATTTTCTAGGTTTCCCTTTAACCCCAAACGCGGGTACCAGCTCCAAAAGGGCCATCCCCATACATCAGGAGCTCCGGTTCGACTGAAGAGCTGAGGTCTGCAAGGCAAGTGGATCAGACCCCAGCCAGGCGCGAAGGGAGAGACAAATCCACTAAGTTGTTTGGCGCTTTGTTGGGCATTCCCAAACCGCACGTCCCATTGAGCCTCTCACGGCGAAGCCTCTCGCAGGGGACCGAGTCGAAGTGCGCGAAGTTTCTGGTGCAGTGCTGCTATCAGGCCACGGCCGTGTCAAGAGAGCGCCTCCAAGGGCTGGGTGTGGTGGTCGTTTCCCTGCCGCCTACCTGTTCGAATATCCCCGAAATGCGGTGGGTTTGCCTTGGTCACGCCCAAAACGGTGCACCCTCAAAACGACAACACCCCAAAAGAGTCGCCGGGCTGTGGAACTTCAGGCGACTGCGACGTCCTCGTGCATGTTCCTGACCGGCGCGGCGCAGAACTACTTCGTGCTGAAGCTGGCGGCCGACGTGCGGGTCCCAGCGTGCCAGCGTCCGAGGTCTCGAGACCGGGGGTGAGTGGGGGTCCCGCAATTGTTTTCCGCCATTTTGCTGGTAATGTCGAGCCCATATTAATCAACCCCTGTTTATGAATAGGGGGGCGTTTCCCTCCAAGAGTGATGATTCCCTACTAAACAGACAGAGAGAAACATGAGGTTCGCTCAGAACTGATCCGTTTGATTCGTTTGATTCGTTTGATTCGTCTGATTCGTCTGATTCGTCTATGGTCAATTGGAAGGAACATGGGGAAACTCAATCTTAGCCACAAAAGCCAGGGGACAGATTAATTTGTCCATGTTCTGTTTGACTCGAAAAACAAGTAATTCTGACTGTGGCCCAGATAGGATCGAAGTGGAATGGGTGTGTCTTTGAGTGCAGGGAAATAAAACGGAACCCCAGTTTTGTAGGGCGGCACTCCCGAGTACTTTTTTATATGTCACTATAGCGAACTAAGCCATACTACTAGAATTGAATCATTTCATATGCACCCTCGCCGGCAAGATGATCTTGATAAGAGGTAAATTCCCATGCTGGGGAGTTTACATTTCCCTTATTGGTGTTGTTTTGCGTTTCAACCCACGCCACAAGATTCAAAGGGCTTCGCCATTCTAGGTGAGTTTGTGCACCTTGGGCTCTCAGACAAGCGCAAGGACACCGAAAGGGTTGGAGGTTCCCTGTGGAACACCTCCCCAGTTGCGCAGTGGCTCCCGTGTGTTTTGTTTGTTTGGCTGGCTTCCAGTGAAAAGATAATATATTCACACGCTGACGCGACACAGCCGGCCACCGGGCACCTTGCCCTGCCCGTTCTGTTCTGTCACTTCCCTTTCCGGTAAGTCCGATGAGTAGATGTTAAGATTTAAAAATAAGATTTAAAAATTCTAAACACTTTGAGATTCTAAGGGTCTCAGATTTGAAGACTTTTGGAATTTAAGGCTTCAATGGTTTAAGAATTAAGGTTTTAAGATTCAAAGACTTAAGGTGTTTGAAGGTTATAACAGCCAGGCCATTGCCCAGCCATTTTCCATCCATTATCAGATTTCGAAGGCTTTAAGAATTTATTTTTGGTGAGATTTTCAGATTGGCGACTTTCGGAATTTAATATTTTTCAGATCTTAAGATGTCAAGACTTCAAAATTTCAAGATTAAGAGTTTAAGGAATTTAGAATATAGCCCGGATTGAAGGAATTTTCCTATATTTTACTTGTTTATGAATTTAAGATTTTCAGATTGCAATAGTTCGAGATTTAAAGAATTTAAGTGTTTGAAGCTTTTAAGATTCTGAGATTTTAAGAGTTTGGGAATTTAGGAATTTCAAATTTTAAGATTTTAACATCTGAAGATTCAAAGACATGAGGGTTTCTGTCACTTCCCTTTCCTGTAAGTCCGATGAGTAGATGTTAAGATTTTAAAATTCTAAAAACTTTGAGAGTCTAAGGGTGAAGACTTTCGGAATTGAAGGTTTCAATGGTTTAAGAATTAAGGTTCTAAGATTCGAAGGTTTAAGGTTTTTGAAGGTTATAACAGCCAGGCCATTGCCCAGCCATTTTCCATCCATTATCAGATTTCGAAGGCTTTAAGATTTTATTTTTGGTGAGATTTTCAGATTTGGCGACTTTCGGAATTTAAGATTTTAAGATCTTAAGATGTCAAGACTTCAAAATTTCAAGATTAAGAGTTTAAGGAATTTAGAATATAGCCCGGATTGAAGGAATTTTCCTATATTTTACTTGTTTATGAATTTAAGATTTTCAGATTGCAATAGTTCGTGATTTAAAGAATTTAAGGTTTTGAAGCTTTTAAGATTCTGAGATTTTAAGATTTTGGGAATTTCGGAATTTCATATTTTAAGATTTTAACATCTGAAGATTCAACGACATGAGGGTTTTAAGAAGTCAAGATTCGAAGACTTGAGGATGTTTATATTTTCAGGTTGCAAGATTCTATCTTCTAAGGTTGTAATTTTAAGATCTTAAGGTTTCAAGATTTCAAAAATTCAAGATTAAGAGTTTAAGGAAGTTAAAATATAGCCGGGGTTGAAGGAAGGTAATATTTTAATAATTTAAGGTTTTCAGATTTCAATTGTTCGAGGCTTAAAGAATTTAAGTTTTTAAAGCTTTTCAAGATTCTGAGATTTTAAGATTGTAAGACTTTAGGAATTTCATATTTTAAGAGTTTAAGATCTCAAGATTCTAAGACATAAGGTTTTTAAGGTTTCAAGATTCGAAGACTTTAGGAAGTTTTTATATTTTCAGATTTTAAGATTCTAAGTTCTAAGATTTTAAGATCTTGAGATTCTAAGATTGATTGTTAGATTTTCATTTAAGATTTTAAGAATCTAAGACTTTAGGATTTTGAGATTTCAATCCAGGCCATTTTCCATCCATTTTCCATCCACTTTAGATTTTAAGATTTTCAGGTTGCACGTTTTCGGCAAAATTGGCCCGACTTGGGGGACAACATCCCCGCATCGCCAGCATGCATAACATCATCCGCATCATCCGGGATGATGCTGGCAATGCTGGGGGTGTTGTCCAGTATTAGGCACCCCCTAAAAATGCTCGTTTTTGGACTCGTTTTTGGGCCCTGCGGGGAGATGCTACAAAAATCCACGAAAATCGCCTAAACCAATCCGCGAATCCTTCGCCCCTTATAAGGGCAGGCCCAGCACAAAACGTATGCGCATGGTCCGCGCATGGTCGGCGCATGTTCTGCGCATGGTCGGCGGCATGGGGCGCACAGCCTTATACCTGAAGGTAAGCCCTACCGGGCTTTGGCCTGCGGCCCGATCACGTCCGGTGGCCGGATTTACACGCTGACGCGACACAGCCGGCCACCGGGCACCTTGCCCTGCCCGTTCTGTCACTTCCCTTTCCTGTAAGTCCGATGAGTAGATGTTAAGATCTTAAAATTCTAAAAACTTTGAGATTCTAAGGGTCTCAGATTTGAAGACTTTCGGAATTTAAGGTTTCAATGGTTGAAGAATTAAGGTTTAAGATTCAAAGATTTAAGGCTTTTGAAGGTTATAACAGCCAGGCCATTGCCCAGCCATTTTCCATCCAAGGCTTTAAGATTGTATTTTTTGTGAGATTTTCAGATTTGGCGACTTTCGGAATTTAAGATGTTAAGATCTTAAGATGTCAAGACTTCAAAATTTGAAGATTAAGAGGTTAAGGAATTTAGAATATTACCCGGATTGAAGGAATTTTATTATATTTTACTTGTTATGAATTTTAAGATTTTCAGATTGCAATAGTTCGACATTTAAAGAATTTAAGTTTTTGAAGCTTTTAAGATTCTGAGATTTTAAGATTTTGAGAATTTAGGAGTTTCATATTGTAAGATTTTAACATCTGAAGATTCAAAGACATGAGGGTTTCTGTCACTTCCCTTTCCTGTAAGTCCGATGAGTAGATGTTAAGATTTCCAAATTCTAAAAACTTTGAGATTCTAAGGGTCTCAGATTTGAAGACTTTCGGAATTGAAGGATTCAATGGTTGAAGAATTAAGGTTTTAAGATTCGAAGATTTAAGGCTTTTGAAAGTTATAACAGCCAGACCGTTGCCCAGCCATTTACCATCCATTATCAGATTTCGAAGGCTTTAAGATTTGATTTTTTATGAGATTTTCAGATTTGGTGACTTTCGGAATTTAAGATTTTAAGATCTTAAGATGTCAAGACTTCAAAATTTCAAGTTTAAGAGTTTAAGGAATTTAGAATATAGCCCGGATTGAAGGAATTTTATAATATTTTACTTGTTTATGAATTTAAGATTTTCAGATTGCAATAGTTCGAGATTTAAAGAATTTAAGTTTTTGAAGCTTTTAAGATTCTGAGATTTTAAGATTTTGAGAATTTAGGAATTTCATATTTTAAGATTTTAACACCTGAAGATTCAAAGACATGAGGGTTTCTGTCACTTCCCTTTCCTGTAAGTCCGATGAGTAGATGTTAAGATTTCAAAAGTCTAAAAACTTTGAGATTCGAAGGGTCTCAGATTTGAAGACTTTCGGAATTTAAGGTTTCAATGGTTTAAGAATTAAGGTTCTAAGATTTCATATTTAAGAGTTTAAGATCTCAAGATTCTAAGACATAAGGTTTTTAAGATTCCCAGATTCGAAGACTTTAGGAAGTTTTTATATTTCTAGATTTTAAGATTCTAAGTTCTATCATTTTAAGATCTTGAGATTCTAAGATTGATTGTTAGATTTTAATTTAAGATTAAGGATCTAAGACTTTAGGATTTTGAGATTTCAATCCAGGCCATTTTCGATCCATTTCCATCCACTTTAGATTTTAAGATTTTCAGGTTGCACGTTTTCAGCAAAATTGGCCCGACTTAGGGGACAACATCCCCAGCATCACCCGCATCGCCAGCATGCATAACATCATCCGCATCATCCGGGATGATGCTGGCAATGCTGGTGGTGTTGTCCAGTATTAGGCACCCCCTAAAAATGCTCGTTTTTACGCGCTGCGGGGAGATCCTACAAAAATCGCATAAACCAATCCGCGAATCCTTCGCCCCTTATAAGGAAGGCCCAGCCCAAAACGTACCCGCAACGTACCCGCATGGTCGGCGGCATGGGGCGCGCGGCCTTATACCTGAAGGTAAGCCCTAACGGGCTTTGGCCTGCGGCCCGATCACGTCCGGTGGCCGGATTTACACGCTGACGCGACACAGCCAGCCACCGGGCACCTTGCCTTGCCCGTTCTGTCACTTCCCTTTCCGGGAAGTCCGATGAGTAGATGTTAAGATTTAAAAATTCTAAACACTTTGAGATTCTAAGGGTCTCAGATTTGAAGACTTTTGGAATTTAAGGCTTCAATGGTTTAAGAATTAAGATTTTAAGATTCAAAGACTTAAGGTGTTTGAAAGTTATAACAGCCAGGCCATTGCCCAGCCATTTTCCATCCATTATCAGATTTCGAAGGCTTTAAGATTTTATTTTTGGTGAGATTGTCAGATTTGGCGACTTTCGGAATGTAAGATTTTAAGATCTTAAGATGTCAAGACTTCAAAATTTCAAGTTTAAGAGTTTAAGGAATTTAGAATCTAGCCCGGATTGAAGGAATTTTATTATATTTTACTTGTTTATGAATTTAAGATTTTCAGATTGCAATAGTTCGAGATTTAAAGAATTTAAGTTTTTGAAGCTTGTAAGATTCTGAGATTTTAAGATTTTGAGAATTTCGGAATTTCATATTTTAAGATTTTAACATCTGAAGATTCAAAGACATGAGGGTTTCTGTCACTTCCCTTTCCTGTAAGTCCGATGAGTAGATGTTAAGATTTCAATAATTCTAAAAACTTTGAGATTCTAAGGGTCTCAGATTTGAAGACTTTCGGAATTGAAGGTTTCAATGGTTTAAGAATTAAGGTTCTAAGATTCGAAGATTTAAGGTTTTTGAAGGTTATAACAGCCAGGAAATGCCCAGCCATTTTCCATCCATTATCAGATTTCGAAGGCTTTAAGATTTTATTTTTGGTGAGATTTTCAGATTTGGCGACTTTCGGAATTTAAGATTTTAAGATCTTAAGATGTCAAGACTTCAAAATTTCAAGTTTAAGAGTTTAAGGAATTTAGAATATAGCCCGGATTGAAGGAATTTTATAATATTTTACTTGTTTATGAATTTAAGATTTTCAGATTGCAATAGTTCGAGATTTAAAGAATTTAAGTTTTTGAAGCTTTTAAGATTCTGAGATTTTAAGATTTTGAGAATTTCGGAATTTCATATTTTAAGATCCCCAGCATCCCCCGCATCGCCAGCATGCATAACATCATCCGCATCATCCAGGATGATGCTGGCATTGCTGGGGGCGTTGTCCAGTATTAGGCACCGCCTAAAAATGCTCGTTTTTGGACTCGTTTTTGGGCGCTGCGGGGAGGTGCTACAAAAATCCTCGAAAATCGCCTAAACCAATCCGCAAATCCTTCGCACCTTATAAGGGAGGGCCCAGCGCAAAACGTATGCGCATGGTCGGCGCATGGTCGGCGCATGGTCGGCGGCATGGGGCGCGCGGCCTTATACCTGAAGGTAAGCCCTAACGGGCTTTGGCCTGCGGCCCGATCACGTCCGGTGGCCGGATTTAAGCGCTTCGCGACACAGCCGGCCACCGGGAAAATGCACGTGGGGCGCTGGCCCTGTACCTGAAGGTAGGCCCTGCGGGGGCTGAAGGCCCCGGTGGCCGGACTTGCGTTGCTGACAGACCACCGGCCGCGCCCACGTGTAAAAACGCAAGCGTGTGCACTCAGAAGCCTCACTGCTAAGGGGGTTTCCGACATGTTCATACATTTTTCAGGGCAAAACGGATGTGACCACCACAAAGGGAAAACACCCAAAGACCCATTTGTCACGTTTTCGGCAAGATTGGCCCAACCTAGGGGACAACATCCCCCGCATCACCAGCATCATCTGCATCAGTGCCCGCCATGGATGCGGATGATGCAGGCAATGCCGGGGATGTTGTCCACCATGGGCACCCCCCAAAAAACGCTCGTTTTTGACTCCGCGGGGAGTCGGTCCAAAAACGACCCCTTTTCGCCCAAAACACACCCGAACATCCTTTCCTCCTGGCAGCGAGGTCACAGCGCAAAAGTATAGCGCATGGTCGGCGCATGGTCGGCGGTGGTCGGCGGCACAGGGCGGCCGGCCCTGTACCTGAAGGTAGGCCCTGCGGGCCTAGGCCTTCGGCCGTATCACGGACCACGGGGTCTAAAGCCCCCCGGTGGCCGGATCGCTCCAGATTCGGACTCGCCGCGGGGCTTGCAGCACTATCTCTTGAAACCAAAAAACAGAGCAAGGCAACGCGAGTCCATGCAATTAAGTGCTTACGGATAGGTCCCTGCGCAAGGTGTCTGGGGACCTATCGATTCGAGCAGTGTGAAACTCTTGGCCAGTAGCCACTTGGTTCGGACTACAGATTCGTGATAAACCTCACATGGGCCCGTAGAATCCCAGACTCTCGTTTCTACGCGTGGAAATCGCAGCGCTTTTTTTGGTGTTTCCACGCGTAGAAACGAGACTATCTGGGATTCTACGGTCCCATGTAAGGTTTATCACGAATATGTAGTCCGAACCAAGTGGCTACTGGCCAAGAGTTTCACACTGCTCGAATTGATAGGTCCCCAGACACCTTGCGCAGGGACCTATCCGTAAGCGTTTAATTGCATGGACTCGCGTTGCCTTGCTCTGTTTTTTGGTTTCAAGAGATAGTGCTGCAAGCCCCGCCCGCACACGTGCACACTGTATGTTAAGATCTTAAGATGTCAAGACTTCAAAATTTCAAGATTAAGAGTTAAATATAGCCCGGATTGAAGAAATTTTATTATATATTTTTTCTTGTTTATGAATTTAAGATTTTCAGATTGCAATAGTTCGAGATTTAAAGAATTTAAGTTTTTGAAGCTTTTTAAGATTCTGAGATTTTAAGATTGTAAGACTTTAGGAATTTCACATTTTAAGAGTTTAAGATCTCAAGATTCTAAGACATAATGTTTTTAAGATTTCAAGATTCGAAGACTTTAGGATGTTTTGTATTTTCAGATTTTAAGATTCTAAGTTCTAAGATTTTAAGATCTTGAGATTCTAAGATTGAGTGTTAGATTTTAATTTAAGATTTTAAGAATCTAAGACTTTAGGATTTTGAGATTTCAATCCAGGCCATTTTCCATCCATTTTCCATCCACTTTAAGATTTTAAGATTTTCAGGTCGCACGTTTTCGGCAAAATTGGCCCGACTTAGGGGACAACATCCCCAGCATCCCCCGCATCACCGGCATCATCCGCATCAATGCCCGCCAAGGATGCGGATGATGCAGGTGATGCCGGGGATGTTGTCCACTATGGGCACCCCCCAAAAAACACTCGTTTTTTGACTCCTCGAGGAGATGCTCAAAAAGCCGCCAAAACTCGCCTGAACAAATCCGTAAATCCTTCGCCCCTTATAAGGGCGGGCCCAGCGCAAAAGTATCGGCGGTGGCGCGGCGGCACAGGGCGGCCGGCCTTATACCTGAAGGTAGGCCCTGCGGGCCTAGGCCTTCGGCCGTATCACGGACCACGGGGTCTGAAGCCCCCCGGTGGCCGGATTTAAGCGCTTCGCGACACAGCCGGCCACCGGGCAAATGCACGTGGGGCGCTGGCCCTGTACCTGAAGGTAGGCCCTGCGGGGCTGAAGGCCCCGGTGGCCGGACTTGCGTTGCTGACAGACCACCGGCCGCGCCCACGTGTAAAAACGCAAACGTGTGCACTCAGAAGCCTCACTGCTAAGGGGGTTTCCGACATGTTCATACATTTTTCAGGGCAAAACGGATGTGACCACCACAAAAGGGGGGACACCCAAAGACCCATTTTTCACGTTTTCGGCAAGATTGGCCCAACCTAGGGGACAACATCCCCCGCATCACCAGCATCATCTGCATCAGTGCCCGCCATGGATGCGGATGATGCAGGCAATGCCGGGGATGTTGTCCACCATGGGCACCCCCCAAAAAACGCTCGTTTTTGACTCCGCGGGGAGTCGGTCCAAAAACGACCCCTTTTCGCCCAAAACACACCCGAACATCCTTTCCCCCCTGGCAGCGAGGTCACAGCGCAAAAGTATAGCGCATGGTCGGCGCATGGTCGGCGGTGGTCGGCGGCACAGGGCGGCCGGCCCTGTACCTGAAGGTAGGCCCTCCGGGCCTAGGCCTTCGGCCGTATCACGGACCACAGGGTCTGAAGCCCCCCGGTGGCCGGATCGCTCCAGATTCGGACTCGCCGCGGGGCTTGCAGCACTATCTCTTGAAACCAAAAAACAGAGCAAGGCAACGCGAGTCCATGCAATTAAGTGCTTACGGATAGGTCCCTGCGCAAGGTGTCTGGGGACCTATCGATTCGAGCAGTGTGAAACTCAGCGCTGCGATTTCCACGCGTAGAAACGAGACTGTCTGGGATTCTACGGTCCCATGTAAGGTTTATCACGAATATGTAGTCCGAACCAAGTGGCTACTGGCCAAGAGTTTCACACTGCTCGAATTGATAGGTCCCCAGACACCTTGCGCAGGGACCTATCCGTAAGCATTTAATTGCATGGACTCGCGTTGCCTTGCTCTGTTTTTTGGTTTCAAGAGATAGTGCTGCAAGCCCCGCCCGCACACGTGCACACTGTATGTTAAGATCTTAAGATGTCAAGACTTCAAAATTTCAAGATTAAGAGTTTAAGGAATTTAAAATATAGCCCGGATTGAAGGAATTTTATTATATATTTTTTCTTGTTTATGAATTTAAGATTTTCAGATTGCAATAGTTCGAGACTTAAAGAATTTAAGTTTTTGAAGCTTTTTAAGATTCTGAGATTTTAAGATTGTAAGACTTTAGGAATTTCATATTTTAAGAGTTTAAGATCTCAAGATTCTAAGACATAATGTTTTTAAGATTTCAAGATTCGAAGACTTTAGGATGTTTTATATTTTCAGATTTTAAGATTCTAAGTTCTAAGATTTTAAGATCTTGAGATTCTAAGATTGAGTGTTAGATTTTACTTTAAGATTTTAAGAATCTAAGACTTTAGGATTTTGAGATTTCAATCCAGGCCATTTTCCATCCATTTTCCATCCACTTAAGATTTTAAGATTTTCAGGTCGCACGTTTTCGGCAAAATTGGCCCGACTTAGGGGACAACATCCCCAGCATCCCCCGCATCACCGGCATCATCCGCATCAATGCCCGCCAAGGATGCGGATGATGCAGGTGATGCCGGGGATGTTGTCCACTATGGGCACCCCCCAAAAAACACTCGTTTTTTGACTCCTCGAGGAGATGCTCAAAAAGCCGCCAAAACTCGCCTGAACAAATCCGGAAATCCTTCGCCCCTTATAAGGGCGGGCCCAGCGCAAAAGTATAGCGCAAGGTCGGCGCATGGTCGGCAGTGGTCCGCGGCACAGGGCGGCCGGCCTTATACCTGAAGGTAGGCCCTGCGGGCCTAGGCCTTCGGCCGTATCACGGACCACGGGGTCTGAAGCCCCCCGGTGGCCGGATTTAAGGGCTGCCGCCCAGTGCCGCCGACCCCTGGATTTAGTTGTGGTTTTCAAGCAACCAAAACAGTGCCCTTGGTTTTGGTTTCTTTGGTTTCTTTTTGACCCAAATGGCATCTGAGGCGAGGTGCCGTTTCGACAGTGATGCGTAGTCATGATTATGATTATCGCTGTTGGAGATGCTGGGGATGCGTAGTGATGATTATCCTTATGATTGCCAGAGATGCTGCGAATGATGCGTAGTGATGATTATCATCAAGGCAGGACTCCAAATCTCAATGATACAAATGGCATCTGAGGCGAGGTGCCGTTTCGATAGTGATGCGTAGTCATGCTTTTTGCCAAGGGCACCCTTGGTAATGCAGAGGATGCTACGATGATAGTGATCATGACAGTCATCCGCAGCTTTGGTAATGCAAAAACTGCTACGATGATAGTTATCATAAGAGTCATCATCCTCATCATCTTCTGATATTCTTCTTCCTTTTCAAATGCGGTATTAGGCATCCTTGGCAATGCAGAGGATGCTACGATGATAGTTATCATGACAGTCACCCGCAGCTTTGGTAATGCAGAGGATGCTACGATGATAGTTATCATAAGAGTCATCATCCTTATCATCTTCATGATGATTGTCATCCTAGTCATCGCCTTCATCATCGTCATCATGATTTTCTTCTATCTTTCTTCTATATACATTTGAAATGCATTTTTGGTAATGCAGAGGATGCTACGATGATAGTTATTATGACAGTCATCCGCAGCTGCTACGATGATAGTTGTCATAAGAGTCATCATCCTTATCATCTTCATGATGATTGTCATCATAGTCATGGCTGTCATCATCGTCATGCTTGTCATCATCATCATCATCATCATCATCTCTTCCTTCTATTCTTCTATCTTTCTTCTATATACATATCAAATGTGGCGTTAGGCATCCTTGGTAATGCAGAGGATGCTACGATGATAGTTATTATGACAGTCATCCGCAGCTTTGGTAATGCAGAGGATGCTACGATGATAATTATCATAAGAGTCATCATCCTTATCATCTTCATGATGATTGTCATCATAGTCATCGCCTGCATGATCGTCATCCTGAGTGCCATCATCATCATCATCATCTGTTTCTTCTATCTTTCTTCTATATACATTTTAATCGTGGCGTTAGGCACCCTTGGTAATGCAGAGGATGCTACGATGATAGTTATCATGTACATTTTTTGGCTCTAGCTTGAGCAAATCCCTCAATGAAATCATATGAAACTCTGATGACAAACACACACTTTTAACCAGCCTGAGTAAACAAATAATAATAAAATAATAACTTCATATTTCAAATATGGCGTTAGGCACCTTTGGTAATGCAGAAGATGCTACGATGATAGTTATCACAAGAGTCATCATCCTTATCATCTTCATGATGATTGTCATCGTGGTCATCGCCTTCATCATTGTCATCATGATCATCATCATCATCTCTTTCTTCTATCTTTCTTCTATATACATTTCAAATATGGCGTTAGGCACCGGTAATGCAGAGAATGCTACGATGATAGTTATCATGACAGTCATCAGCTTTGGTAATGCAGAGGATGCTACGATGATAGTTATCATAAGAGTCATCATCCTTATCATCTTCATGATGATTGTCATCATAGCATTTCAATTGTGGCGTTAGGCATCCTTGGTAATGAATGCAGAGGATGCTACGATGATAATTATCATGACAGTCATCCATAGCTTTGGTAATGCAGAGGATGTTACGATGATAATTTTCATAAGAGTCATCATCCTTATCATCTTCATGATGATTGTCATCATAGTCATCGCCTTCATCATTGTCATCATGATTGTCATCATTATCATCATCTCTTTCTATATACAAAGATGAGGGCTGTGATGATATATATCATCGTAGCATCCTCGGCATCATCAGTGCCGGCTAACAAGAGATGATGATGACCATGATGATAGTGATGATAAGGATGAGGACTGTGATGATAACTATCATCGTAGCATCCTCTGCATTGCCAATGGGGCCTAACGTTAATTTTGAAATGCATAGAAGAATAAGAATAAGAATGAGATGATGATGATCATCATGATGATTATGATGATAACTATCATCATAACACCCTTTGCATCACCAGTGCTGCCTACTAAGTGATGATGATGACATCCTCGGCATCACCAGTGCCGGCTAATAAGAGATGATGATAACCATGATGATAGTGATGATGAGGACTGTGATGATAAGTATCGTCGTAGCATCCTCTGCATTGCTAATGGGGTCTAACGTTACTTTTGAAATGCATATAAGAATAAGAACAAGAATGAGATGATGATGATTATCATGATGATGATGAGAAGAGCGATAACATCATAATAAGGATGATCATGATGATTATTATGATGATAACTATCATCACAACACCCTTTGCATCACCAGTGCTGCCTAATAAGACAGTCATCCGCAGCTTTGGTAATGCAGGGTGCTACGATGATAGTTGTCATAAGAGTCATCATCCTTATCATCTTCATGATGATTGTCATCATAGTCATCGCCGTCATCATCGTCATGCTTGTCATCATCATCATCATCATCTCTTCCTGCTATTCTTCTATCTTTCTTCTATATACATATCAAATGTGGCGTTAGGCACCGGTAATGCAGAGAATGCTACGATGATAGTTATCATGACAGTCATCCGCAGCTTTGGTAATGCAGAGGATGCTACGATGATAATTATCATAAGAGTCATCACCCTTATCATCTTCATCATGATTGTCATCATAGTCATCGCCTTCATCATCGTCATCATCATTATCATCATCAATTGTCACATCATCTCTTCTTCTATCTTTCTTCTATACTTCTATATACATTTCAATTGTGGCGTTAGGCATCCTTGGTAATGCAGAGGATGCTACGATGATAGTTATCATGACAGTCATCCACAGCTTTGGTAATGCAGAGGATGTTACGATGATAGTTATCATAAGAGTCATCATCCTTCCTTATCATCTTCATGATGATTGTCATCGTAGTCATCGCCTTCATCATTGTCATCATGATTGTCATCATTATCATCATCTCTTTCTATATACAAAGATGAGGGCTGTGATAATATATATCATCGTAGCATCCTCGGCATCATCAGTGCCGGCTAACAAGAGATGATGATGACCATGATGATAGTGATGATAAGGATGAGGACTGTGATGATAACTATCATCGTAGCATCCTCTGCATTGCCAATGGGGCCTAACGTTACTTTTGAAATGCATATAAGAATAAGAAAAGAATGAGATGACATCATAATCATGATGATGATTATGATGATAACTATCATCATAACACCCTTTGCATCACCAGTGCTGCCTAATAAGAGATGATGATGACATCCTCGGCATCACCAGTGCCGGCTAATAAGAGATGATGATAACCATGATGATAGTGATGATGAGGATGAGGACTGTGATGATAAGTATCGTCGTAGCATCCTCTGCATTGCCACTGGGGTAAATGCATATAAGAATAAGAACAAGAATGAGATGATGATGATCATCATGATGATGATGAGAAGAGCGATGACATCATAATAAGGATGATCATGATGATGATTGATGATACTGATGACAAGGATGAGGATTGTGATGATAACTATCATCGTAGCATCCTCGGCATCATCAGTGCCGGCTAACAAGAGATGATGATGACCATGATGATAGTGATGATAAGGATGAGGACTGTGATGATAACTATCATCGTAGCATCCTCTGCATTGCCAATGGTAACGTTACTTTTGAAATGCATATAAGAATAAGAATATATAAGAATAAGAATGAGATGATGATGATCATCATGATGATGATGAGAAGAGCGATGACATCATAATACATAACACCCTTTGCATCACCAGTGCTGCGTAATAAGAGATGATGATGACATCCTCGGCATCACCAGTGCCGGCTAATAAGAGATGATGTTGAAGGATATAGAAATGATGATGATGATGTTGACGATGAGAATGATGAAGGATCATATCGATGATGATGATGATGATGATGGGCATCCGTATGATGCCAGTAGTCATATGCTTGCCTCAAAGATTAATCCATGCGCTTGTACTGCAACCACCCTTCCGTGCGCCTCCCCTTTGAGGAGAAGGGGTCGGCGGATATATATAGAGATAATAGATAGACATCCAGGGGTGCCCTGGTTGGATTTTTTTGGAGGGGGTTTCCGTAGGCTGCCAAGAAGGGTGCCACTTCTTTTTCCCAATAGCCACTGAGGGTTTGGAAAGAAGGGTCAACCCGTAGCGAACTGGGCCCCCAAGCTTTCGGATGCTCGTGGATAACTTGTTGGGGTTGATCCGGATCCCTTCGAACATTGGCCACCTCAACGATCCAGGGGATGCTTCCCAACAAAAATTGGAATCAACCCAGATAGATCTCAACGAACTCAAGAACTGGTTAACGTTCTGAAAAGTATGGCCTCTTGCCGCCTTACCGAAAAGGGCCCCAAATCTTGACGAACCTGTACTTCTATTCGTGTTTTTTGGACGAACAAAGCTTCCGCTCGCCCCTTGTCGGGGGTCGTGACCCCACCTTTCCCCACCTCTCCCCACCTTACAGGTGGGCATCCACGTGGAGCAGCCCTTCCAGACGTGGTTCACGGCGGCCTTTCTGCCAGCCGAAAACTCAGAGCTTCAGCGCGAGGTGGTTTCTTCTTTTCAGCGGCTACCATCACCTTGGTTGGAAGGGAGCCGTTTCGCAGCTGGGGGTACTAGTATGCTGATGTTTTTTCTCATTTTTTTCCTCGAAATTTGGTTCCTTTCGGAGCTACCGATCGGAGTCCTGCTTGGACCTGGTCACCTTTTGGATTTTGTTTGGTGAGAGTTTAGAGGATACAAAGCAGGCAACTCACCCCTCGGAAAGTCAATCACCTTGGGGAACGTGAACATGGCCTTTTTGGGCTGACTTGTAGTTTCCTGGCGTGATGTTTAAAGAGAAAGAAGGGAAGGAGGTTCCAGAGCAGGACTGGGGGGAGGGGTTGTTAGGGCTGCCTTGGATGGAACATGTGGGGCCCTGGGTTTGGGGACTCACCAAAATGGGCACTTTCCGAATTTCAAGAGTTGGAATCCATAGATCGAGACAAAGACGTTCGTGTTCATCCGGAATCCAATCAATATTTCATGAATACACACCGGCTTCACATGTGGCACAAGTCCTTCCCCGCCTGAAATCAGCCCCCCAAGTTCTCTTAACAACCTGTCGTGATGTTAAAAGAGAAAGAAGGGAATGGGGCTCCAGAGCTCCAGATCGGGACAGGGGGGGTGCTTGGAGGGAACCACCGAGGCCTTGGTGTCCTTCTTGATGACGCCGATGATTGCGCTGAAGCTCATGCCGCCGGAGTCCAGAGTAACTCCGGACGCGCCCAAGGCGGGCGATCCCCGGGTTTTTGTTCGACTTTGTGGAGCCCCTGTATTCTTGGTTGGTTTGAAACAGCACCTTTTGGGCTCAATTGAAGTGAGGTTGGAAATGAAGGGAACCTTGTGGACCCAGCATTAATCACCGGGGTTCATGGTGCTTTGGGGAGTTGAACCCCTTGTCCATGTGGAGGCTAAATAAACCATATCACCAAGTGAGCAGCGCCAAACACCCATTGACTTTTGGTTCTACCAAACTGGTTACACAGGTTATACAATAGCCACCATAAAAGCAGGCAGGATAATCACCTACCAAAATGGCCCTTTTGGAATCGGTTCTGAGCGCTACTCAAGGGATCGACCCCGGATTTATCAACCTGCTGCATTCACACCCTCAAACAGTGGTTTGGATTTCCCTAAACGGGACAAGGCGAACCGTTTAAGGATAATTTAATCGCGCAAGATACCCAACCTCACAAGGGATTGATTCATTTGGCTCGCTCATACGGCTTGGCGCCTGAACATGTTTTGGACTGCGTGTCAGCTGTGAGGCGGCAAAGAAGCAGCTCGAAGCCATGGGCCCGGTGTCCGACGATGAGAAAGTCTTCGCCTGCGTTTTGCTGTGTCGCCTGGCAGAAGCGCCTAGCATCCGCCTCGCGACGAAGCTGGGTTTGCCTTGAAATTGTGGGCCCCCTGTGACGGATTTTGGGTTGCAACCACTTCAGTCGGGCCGAGACCACTTCTTCATTTCAGGTTTCCCCATTTCACGTTGGCGTGCTTTTTAAAGTTGAGATACTTGTCTGAAAGCCAACAGACAAAACAGTTTCACCTGCAAAGGTGTGTTCTTGAGATTCCCAGGTGCTTATGAGAATGTACTTTGGCGCCATGATACTGTGGCTTCGCACCACTTGGCTGGTTTGTCAATCAGTTTTGTCCATCCCACGTTTCCATCAGCGCATCTGCATCGCCGGGGGTTTTCGCTTACATCTCACGCATTCAATAATGCCTTCATTTGGAGTTCCGTGCCAGTTTTTCTATTCGAAAGTGTCCTGTGCTTCCCCATGTTGTACTTGAGGTTAATATGTCGCTCCAATCGATCCAGGTGATTTTGATGATGGTTGAATCCCGCATCTTGGGAAGCAGCACCGCCAGCATGCATGGGTACTTTGTAATCTTAAGACGAACATGTTGCGAATAGGAGGTCAATTTGCCACATCGGCTACATCGGACGCCTCTGTCATTTTCTACCAGGTGCTCATTCTCCTCAATGCGCTTTCGGTGAGTCAGCAATCTCTTGGCACAATGGCGGCATATCTGAAACACACCAGCAAAAAGGTCGAAATGGCATGTCGGCGTAGAATAGAGAGTGCAGCTGCAAAAGACGTGTTCCACTGTTCATGCCCTCCACATGCACATGTGATCTCTTGTTCTGTATCGGGCCATTCTCTCCCCCAAGACGCGACGAAGAAACTCGCCTCCTTGCTCTCCTCACTATCCCTGACCAAAGCATCGTGCAGGAGCAAGGTTCTCTGCCGGTCGACCTCACTCACATCTGCATAATGTTGGGGCCTCTCCCGTCTCACTCTCCTCCACAAGTACGCTCGCCAACCCTTCCTCTTCGCCCTTGGTCAACCCCAAAAAGTTCCGCTTTCTATGAGCAATGAATATGTT
This sequence comes from Effrenium voratum, assembly GCA_963377175.1. NCBI lineage: Eukaryota > Dinophyceae > Suessiales > Symbiodiniaceae > Effrenium > Effrenium voratum. The sequence goes on along the minus strand of CAUJNA010003749.1, from coordinate 182,647 downwards.
TGCTAAGCTGATGAGCGGTGAACCCACTTGGCGGTTAATAAAAAGAGGGCAACGCTCTCACTTTCCCAAGACGCTGGCGGCCTGGGTTTCCCCCCCAACGGGTTTCCGGCCTACCGGTTCAGAGCTTTGCAAGATTTGACCCGGGAAGGAGATGCTGGACCCGACTCCATTGCTTTGGGATGGGTTTGGGACCGATCCCATTGGTTTTCTGTCAAAAGGATCCTATGAGGCGCGAGGCGCATGAGGCTCGA
>CAUJNA010003749.1:112396-179896 GCA_963377175.1 Effrenium voratum | reverse complement strand
CTGCACATGAGGGCCGTCAGGCAGTTGTGCAATGCTTGCTGGATGCCAGCGCTGACAAAGAGAAGGCGACGAACGATGGCGGCACACCCTTGCATCTTGCTGCGCAGCAGGGCCATCAGGCAGTTGCGCAGTGCTTGCTGGACGCCGGCGCTGACAAAGAGAAGGCGACGAACGTTGGCTCCACACCCTTGCATTTTGCTGCAGGTTGGGGCCATCAGGCAGTTGTGCAGTGCTTGCTGGACGCTGTTGCTGACAAGGAGAAGGCGACGGACGATGGCTTCACACCCTTGCATTTTGCTGCACATCAGGGCCATCAGGCAGTTGTGCAGCGCTTGCTGGATGCCGGTGCTGACAAAGAGAAGGCGACGGACGATGGCGCCACACCCTTGCATCTTGCTGCGCGGCACGGCCATCAGGCAGTTGTGCAACGCTTGCTGAATGCCAGCGCTGACAAAGAGAAAGCGACAGACGATGGCGCCACACCCTTGCATCTTGCTGCGCAACAGGGCCATCAGGCAGTTGTGCAGTGCTTGCTGAATGCCAGCGCTGACAAAGAGAAGGCGACTGACGATGGCGCCACACCCTTGCATCTTGCTGCGCAACAGGGCCATCAGGCAGTTGTGCAGTGCTTGCTGGACGCCGGTGCTGACAAAGAAAAGGCGAGCAACGATGGCTCCACACCCTTGCATCTTGCTGCACTTCAGGGCCATCAGGCAGTTGTGCAATGCTTGCTGGACGCTGGTGCTGACAGAGAGCAGGCAGACAATAATGGCTTCACACCTTCGCAGCTTGCTGCACTTCAGGGCCATCAGGGGGTTGTGCAGTGCCTGCTGGATGCTGGCGCTACAAAGAGAAGGCGACGAATACTGCCGCACATCAAGGTCATCAGGTAGTTGAATGCCGGCGCTGACAAAGAGAAGGCGACGGACGATGGCTTCACACCCTTGCATCTTGCTGCGCAGCACGGCCATCAGGCATTTGTGCAGTGATCTTTTGCACGCGCCATCGCCGGAGTCCTGCCTGCAGTCTAGTGGGCTCACGAACCTGCGTCGTAGCGAAATTCTCGCGTCGCTTCATTTGTTGACATTCGGGTATGGGTCACATTCAACCACTAGGATATGGACCGCAAGTTCCTCTTACCACGGCAACCCATTTTTGGGTTACCCGAGTTTTGACAACCACAGCCATACATTCGCGCCTTCCGCTTTCCAGGTGTTTCTTTCTCCCCTGGTTTCGGGGGGCTAAGTAGTTGTCGCGTGTGTTGTGTGGGGTTAATGTTAACCCCGGATTAATAAACCCCTGGTTGATTAATGGGGGGGTGTCCCCTTTTAGCGGGGATTCATCACTTTTGGAGGGAACACCCCCCTAATAATGGGATGGGTTTATTCAACCTGGGTCAACATTACCCTTGTTGGGGCTGGTTGAGAAAAGGGTTACTGGCCGCCCAGCCGAAGCAACCTTTATTTGGACACGCAACCAAAATCACTTTTCAATTGGCCCTGCTGGCTTTCACCAAGCCCTATACACAACTTATAGGCCAAGGCCCAATACGGCCACCCTCTATTTACCCATCCGTCCAAGGCTGCACAGCATTGGGCTTCCCAATTCGGCTTGTTTCACTGCAAGCTTTGGAAATGACAGTTCCAGTGGTTCCACAGGTCTGCTTGCCGTGCCGGCGCTCGCAGACTCTCCGGACACTCAACAAAGTGCAAGTTCTGGTATTAGCCACGACCTATCACATTCATCTTGGAAGGAAGTTGGTCATGCCGTGTGGCTCAAGGACGGAGAAAAGAGGAGATCGTCATCAGCTTCATTACCGACACTGAGAAGGAGCGCGAAGGGCGTCATGAGTCCTGTGAGAAAGGAAAAAGGGCAATCGAAGTCGCCTACAGGCTCCAGTCCGTCAAAGATCACTCAGGAGAACAAGACCATCCCATCACCGTGAAAAAGGACAACCATCGTTTCTTTGTCCCATACAGAATTGCAGTCCGCAACCATGAGGGACCTGCTGATCCCAATGCAAATATTACATTGCGTTTTGTGAATCACAATGGTACCGTACTTGGCTTGCCTGGCTATGCCTATGTACCTGGTTTGGCTACTGGCACAGAGGTCACCCTCGTTGCACTGGACCCCAACAAACCAATGGTTGTCATGGCGTGTTCGGAATCGCGCATTACTGCGCTTTCACAAGGCTGGCACGTACTTCAGGATGACCTGCTATCCCAGTACGGGGACAACCTCGCCAAGCACGCCATCACCAAAACGAGTGACATGTTATTTTTTGCTGGACCCTGCACGGGAGGATCATCATGGGCGAGATTGAACATAACACGAGGACCAACAACAAGCAAACGCATCCAAAACAAACAGCTTGAATTTTGGAAGTTGTTCAAAGTGTTTTCCCAACTGAAGCGGCATGCCGAATCCAAGAAAGCCGCCATACTCTTTGAACTTCCCAAAGGCTGCGAGTATTGGAACGAGGAGAGGTTGAAGAAGCAGATCATGCACGGAGAATCGCATGAATTTGACGGGTGTAGGTACGGCTTGAAGCAAAGGTACACCGAGAAACCCCTGCCAGATTCGGAAACCCTGGCGTGTCATTTCTTGGAACTTTGACCTGGGCAAATCCCTTTCTAAGAAGTGCAATGGCAACCACAGTCATGGACCTTGTGCTGGTAGGGAAACCAAGGATACCAACTGTACACTTCACTAATTGTCAATGTTATTCTGCGCCGTTTTGCTGCTCGAGCCAAATGTTCGCGACTTCATGGAGTGAACCTGGCGTCACCTTGCATATTCAATGGTTTCGTTGAGCCGTCTACTCTTCTACGACTGCAGCTGCGTTTCTGCTTCAAGCCAATAAGAACAAGGTGAGTGTCGGTTACATATCGCTCTCGGATTACCTGTTGAAAGGTGGTGGTCGTGTACCCCGGCTGGATCAGGGAAATCTGGACTACCTGTTGAAGGGTGGTGGTCGTGCACCCCGCCCGGATCAGGGAAATCTGGAGTGATTGGATCTTTTCTGCGGTGGTGCTTTAGCATATTCCTTTGTCTACAACTTTGCTGGATCGCGGAGCTGTACATCTTCAAGATGGGGGATGACTTCATCAACTCGGAAGAGTACCTTTTCTTTTCTCCATCGACGGCCAGACACGGGGCTTTCTATTGTGCATCACTGGTCGAGAAGTATGTGGCGGGGCTACGAGTAGGTAGAAGAATGCTCGGAAGCGATTGCTGCGAGATGGATTGCGGAAGCCGGCGTGCCTGCATTGTATGCAACATCTGCGTATTTCTCCATGAAGACCACACAAGTCCCAAGGGGCGCCGGATACTCGGTATCATGGCGCAGCAACTTCATGAAGGCCATCACGAACCATCTCTCCCAACAGGAATGCTTGATGAAGTGGAATGATCTCGATTTCTTTGGTGGAGCAAGCCCCTCTGTGATTCCTCAACCCGGTGATGAAGCAGTTTGCGGAGGTGTACAAGGATATTCATGTATGACCCGCACGCTGCCAAAGGAATTAGATTTGGAGGTCATGAACATGCAGAACAGAGACACAAGTTTTCCCTATTGGCAGCACATTGAGTACACAGCGTTTGCCTACATCGCAATCAATGGGAGGGACGATTGGATTTCCAACGAGGTCGACGAACAGAACATTCCAATCCCGCCTACCTATGACGAAGTCGCTGCCGCTCCTAAATTTAGAAATGTGAGGTTCAAAAGCGCGAGCCACAGGGACGAAGAGATGTTCTTTTGGTTCCTGAAGCTGAAAGGGCTACACATTATGTATCGAATTTGGACCGCCTGCATATACTTGGTATCAAAGCAGAGCAGTTCAGGGGTGTCAGCCACCAGAAGAACATTGCCTTCGTCAGCGACACGATATTCCGATGCATTGCCCTTGGCCTCAATTGCGACTACATGACCTTCTACCGAACAGATATCTGCTCATTGGACGCAAGTTCTTGAAAATTGAACTTGGTGCCATCATTTGCGTTCAAAGCGTCAAAGAGGTTGACACTCCTCTTATCCAGTGGTGCTTTACTCGCAATATACAGCTGCCCTCGCGTTACATCGAGAAGATCAATCCGACCGAGGAGACACCACACTCTCTGCTAGAAAGGTTCCGGTGGCTCCACGAGCAGAAAGGCCATCGCAGAATCATCACACTGATGATCAAGCATTTCCATTACGATTTCTTCTATGTGGGGGATCAACTGGGATTTGCATTTTTACACAATGGGATCATGATACTCATCGTGCATGGTATCATGGCCAGCCCTTGTGGTTCTCGTCGTGCACGGTACCCTGGGCAATCCAAAAGTATTTGCATGAGACTTGCATTTGTCACCACAGAATGTTTTCTTGTTTCCGTACAGAATCGTCATCGGCGACTACTATTCTGGAGATGCAGGTATTTGGTGGACAATGATTATTTGATGCTGCAAGTATTACTGGTTGCAGTTTGGTGATGGACTACGCTAGTCATGGATATTCGTTTTCTGCAGACTGCCCTGGATCTGTCTTATAGATAGCTTGCTGCACGCGCACCATTGCACATGAGGTCCGGCACGTGACCTGTAGCATTCTCATCTTTCGAACCCCAACTGCCTTGACAACGTGGTTGACTCGCCTCCTGACATTACCCATCCATCCACACATCCATCCACCCATCCATCCACCCATCCATCCCTCCATCCAACTCCACCCATCCATCCATTCCATCCCATCATCATCCATCCGTCCAACCTCCATCCATCATCCACCATCATCCATCCATAAACCCTAAACCCTAAAAATCCCAAACCCTAAACCCTAATCCCTAAGAATCCCTAAGCCCTAAAAAGCCCAAACCCTAACACAAGGCACAGGGGAAGCCAACCTTGGCAGTGATGGCCACTTGCCACAACGAGCAAGTGAGAAAATTTTGAGGACTTTCAAAGCAGGTGCATGTGTTGACCTCCTCCTAGCCTCCCCAGCTGTTCAGTGTCATCCTTTTCCCTTCCTCTTTTTGGTGGGTTCCTTTAAGTGGCAAATCCTTTTCTCCGACATGCTTCCGATTCTTTTCTACGGAGCCTGTCCCTGGTTTCGGGTCGGGGCACTATTTTTTGGATTGCCTAGGAAGGTAATCTCATGGTTGGGAATAAGCACCATGGTTCCTAAAAACACCATGAGTCTCATGGAAGCCAATCTCATGGGTAATCTCATGGAAGGTAATCCTAAAAACGAAAAACACCATGAGACCCCAACAAGGCATGGTGGCTTTGTGGGCATCTTCCTCGATTTTGCACATCCCCCCCGTGGTCACCGCGCTCTGTGGCTTTGGGTTGCTGCTGATGTGTGGGGTCATCACCTGGGAGGAGCGGCGGTTTTTCATCGGGGGGCCTCACGGGGCTGGTGATAAAGCCACCTGGGGCTAGGAAAGAAAAGAGAGCCCTCATCCATGCCTCACACTGAAGCTGAGACCTACTTTCTACCCACGCCTCACGCTAAACCTGAAAAGAACGTGTGAATCGCAGCCCTCAAGGGGACCTACTTCCTGGTTTTCGTTGCATTCCAAAACCTGAAAGAAGGCGCCCGACCTGCACCATGGCGTTGGCTCGCTCGATGCCCCCCAAATCGGTGGAATCGCTCGAAACCTATGGAATACCTGATGAATTGAGCCAATTGAGTTCGTTATTTGGGGAATGGTGTATTCTGGGACCATAGGATTCAATTGGATGGGATTAAAAGGATGCATAATGGATTAAAGGCGGCTCCACAATGCGGATGTTGACCATTCCAACCGGCCAATCGAAACGTCCTTCGGGAGGTGGTGGTCCCTGCTTCACAATGGGGCGTCCCCATTCACCCAGAGCGTGGTGCAATGGCCGTTGCTTAGAAAGCGTCTGGAAGGTAGATCATCACTCGGCGGCAACCTAGATAGCCAAGTTGCTGCTCTTTTTGACCAGACACTTTACCCCAAAGAGTCCCAGTTGCTAGAAGAAGAAAAAAGAGATGGCAACTGGATCGCTCCAGGAACATTGACGTGGTCCAAAGTTGCTCCATTAGTGCAACTCATTTGTGCACCATCATTGGTTGTCCACCCATTGCGCATTGCAGGCAATTATTTCATGAATCTTTCACCCTGACAGTACCCTTTCCCTTTTTGGCCATTTGCATTTTAACCTTGGTTTCCTGTGCGACCCCCCAACACCCGTTCAGATATATACCAAGAGGATGGTCAAAATGAATTTCGGTTTCCGTTACCATTGTTACTCTTTCAAAACACAAAAAAGAAAATCCCATGCATTCCCAAGTGTCAACCTAGATGGGACGTCCTCAAACTCAACCTCTGAAGTGGTTTCAAGGGAAACCATCCCAAAAGATCGTTTTGAGAATCCTTCTGCCAAAAGCCTAGGACCCAATTGCGGCCAAAGGTAAAGTCAACGACTCACGTTCGACATCAATTTAGAGAATGGGGGGGGTTGAGCCCAGTTTGGGGTTATGTTTTCTAAGGATGTCACCTCCCATGGTGGGGTTGGCCCCCAGCATTTTCTAAAAATAGAAATGTATCGGTCTGGATTGGTTGATCCCAGTTTCTAAAAGAATCCGAGTTGGAAGACCCCATTTTCTAAAAGAGCGGCTATTTGGGTGCCAGCTGGTTGGAAAAGAAGCCAGAAAGAAAAGCCCATGCTGCGGCTCAAATGGCATAGAAGCGCTTCTTTCGTGCAATAAGAAAACACGCCAAGTACAGAACTACAAATAATTGTTTGCTGTTTGAGGGTCCAGGCCACTTCAATCCAGCCACAAGCCATCCAATCTTGGGCTTGCCATCTCAGAATCATCTTGAGCCGAGACTCAGACATGGGGTACCCCACCAAGAAACATGATGGGAGCTTTAAGGTTCCCTTTCTGCGGGTGTCGCCACAGTTACCAAGTTTGAAATTGATGTCCCCTGTTCTTTTTCTCACGCTTCCGTTACCGTTTTTTTCATGGTGAGGTTGGGCCCCCCATGTTCTTTTATTGGGGGTCGGCCCAGCGCCACATCGGACTAAGGTTGCCCCCCCCCCCCCCATTTTCTACATTGAGCATGTTTTATGAAGATGGGGTCGGCCCGCCGTTTTCTAATGAAAAATGGGGTTGGGCCACCGCCCAATTTCTGCAGAAAATCGGGGGGTCCAACCCCACCCCCCCAACACCAGACCCCTATGTCAACGCATCATTTTGAAATGGGTCTGTGTGTGTGTGTCTCAAAATCAGAAAACCCGACAAATGGTTCATCTTCCTTTTGGTTTTCCATCAAACCAGGAACAGCCTGAAGATTCTCAACGAAACACACACACACACAAACAAACACGCCCCAAGAAGAAATCCGCCTTGGTTTCAAGGAAGCCAAAAGAAAACCGTTGCCATGGGGTCTGATTTCTTATCTTTAAAAAAAAAGAGTATACAACAAGGTCAGTTCTCCCAATTCGCGCGGGTTGGCGGCGGCGCTAGGACTGCGCGGCGAACCAACAAGCCTGGAGCACCTTCGTGTCCTTCGCGACGCTGGTGGGTGGAAGCCTCGGGATCGGTTCCCATCGAATTGTCTGCGAACGGTCTGATTGCTTCTCAAAATCGGAATGAACATAGAACTCGGATGTCTGCCATTTTGTCACTCGCAAAATGATTATAGGGCTGGTCATGGACCTCCCAAGGGGGAATGAGAATCAGAAGGATTTCTAAAGGAATCACGCCGAGTTTTGACCATTGACATTTAGTGACCACTTGCCGAGAGGGTTTCCTACACTGGGTAGTCCACTGTTGGTTTGCAAAAGACATGGGGGGACGGTATTTCTAAGAATCGCGAGTCATCGGATGTTCTCGGAGTGATTCTGACCAAAGTAAATGGTACATTTCTCCACCCCCCCCCCAAAGAAACAGCAAAGAAGAACATAATTCATACTGACATATGGCGCGCAAAGTAGATGGGGCAATGGCAGACATTTGAGTTTCAAGCCACATCAAGTTGCTGGGTTTCCATCAGAACTCAAGGGTGGAGGTGTGGGAATTCGGCAGCCAATATCGGGAAAGCTTTGGGTCAATTGACAGGTCGGTGGGTGTTTACCGTTTTGCTGTTTACAACAATCAAAATGCAATTTGCGCTGCAGCAGGGCTGTATATCTGGGTTTGTCATTTTTGGTTGTGTTAAGCTGCTTCAACAGGCAGAAGCTGGGACCTTGGCAAATCATACCCCCGAATCATACCCCGAATCACCTCCTAGTCATACCCCTTCAAAACGCATGCTGCTAGATGCTAATGTTTTTTTACTTCTTGTGTTGCATACTGCTCCACAACAGCAACCACCAGCGCTACCCATACTACTGATACTGCGCTACCACCACTACGGCTGGCGAGGCTGCTGCCAACTACGCCTACTTCTTCTGCTACTACTACTACTACTACTACTACTACACCACTACTACTACTACTCCTACCACTACCATTACCACTACTACTACTACTACTACTACTACTACTACTACTGCTTCTACTACTACTACTACTACTACTACTACCACTGCTGCTACTACTACTACTGCTACTACTACTGCTGCTACTACTACTACTGCTACTACTACTGCTACTGCTACTGCTACTGCTACTACTACTGCTACTACTGCTTTACTAGTACTACTACTACTGCTACTACTACTATTATTCCTACTACTACTACCACTGCTGCCACGACTGCTACTGCGACTGCTACTGTTACTATTGCTGCTACTACCACCGCTATAACAACAACAACTACTTCCGGCTTTTCGCTGGCTTATGCGGCTTTTGACGGCTGGCGGTTTTTTGACGGCTTTGGCTTTTCGCATCCTTCGGGCTTTTTGGCTTTTGCGCCCTTTCATTGGTTTTTGGATTTGGCTTGTTGCATCATCAGCATCACCACCACCTATTTGAATCATCACTTCTTCGGACATCATGGGGGGGAACCCCCCCCCCAACCCACCCGCTACTGTTTAGATTGTTTGCAGAGTAGTTGCACCCCTATTTGAATCAACTCTTCTTCAAACATCATGGGGGGGTTGCCGCCTCCCCCCCCGTTACTTTTTAGATTTCTTGCAGAGGTTGAATTGCACCCCTGTTTGAAACATCACTTTTTCGAGGGTTTGGCTTAAGTCAATCTATGCAGAAATCCCTCACCATGGATCCACTCTGCAGATCTGGAGGTCAGTTAAGTCAACGGTATGGACGTTTCTTTCAGTGTTTCAAGCTGTTCTCTTCAGAAACTTGCCTAAAGCACGGGCAAAGCGTATGGTTTCTGAACAGAAGGACGGGTGAAGATAATGAGGAATCAACGTTGGAGGCGTGTATGCCTAATGTATACTTAGCCTCTACTGCTGTCCCTTCCGCAGGATCCACGAAATCCGTTGTGAGGGGAAGTAGCGATCGAGCCATAGTCAATCTGTTCTTCGCCATGGTGCGAATGTCCACCCTTTCCCATTGCTTACCACGGGTTTTGGGTTTTGGCAGTTTAACAATTTTAATTGCTTTCCCATGGTCTTACCATTCTTTTGTCCCCTAATACCCCTTTCCCCCCCCCAGAAGAGCTGAAACACCCTCCTCCCTCCCCCCTTTGCCTCGTTGGAGCCTTAGGCCTGGCGGAGATGCTCAAAAGCCTGGGCATCGTTCAGCGCAGCACTCGGAGAACCCGGACCCGGAAGCCTCATGGGGGTGCCTCAAAATTTACTGGGAGCCCTGTTGGCAACGGTTTCCTTGTGAGTTCCCTTTAAAACCACCGAAAAAGGGGTCTCCCAAAAACAGACGACACAGCCCAATGCGAAGTGTGTGACCGATTCCTGGAGGCATGGTTCGAAGCAAAAATAAATAAGACAACAGAATGGTTATGTGGTCGGCAACGCTGGCCACGGACCGAAAGTGGAGGTTACCGATGGCCAAGTTCACAACGGCCTGCAATTGCGTCAGCCTGCGATGCTCAGATGGCTCTCCTCCCTGGTGACCTCAAAGATCACAGCTGCCGGGCTGACTGAGGCGGGAGGAGCGAAGATGAGCTGCCTGAAGCTGGGTTCTTCAAAGTGGCAAGGTAGTTGGAGAGGTTCTCCTTTTATTTTTTATTTATTTATTGTTAGATTATTTCATTTTATTATGTATGTGTGTGTGTGTGTTTTGTTTGTGTTTGTTATTTGTTTCTTTTATTTTTTGTTTTTATTTTATTTTATTTATTTATTTATTTATTATTATTATTATTATTTTTTTTTGGGGGGGGGGCGTGGAAAACCTTTGTAAAGCGAACATGTTGAGAGTTCTCAAATTATCTCATGTATTTTGTTTGGGAGGGGAGGCACTTGTTCAACCACCATGGAGGGAAATTCAGCGGATGCATGCGGATGCCGCTTTTGAATCATCCCTAGATGTGAACCCCTGACTGAAAAGGGAGGTACTTACCAGTAACCAGAAGAAAGGAAGCACAAACAAGCATTTGCCATAAGAAGCACTGATTGCATCATTCATCTACAACCTCTAAAATGACTGACTGCTTGATTCGACGCCACAGGCCAGTGGGTCTTGGTGGCTGCTCCCCTTCACTTCACACCAACGGGGAGCGAAGGACGGATTTCATGATGCCAGGTGTCCAGGGCCTTTTTTGGGGAAGCGTCAGGTAGGTCGGGGAGCGCTTTGGTAGGTGTCAAAACTTTGGGCCCCAAATGCTCTAGAGGCGACTTTCCTTTAAGCTGAGCTAGCCCTCAGCCAACCGTAAACCTGAGTGAGTCCCCCCAAATCAACCAACCGTGCCCAATCCAACCCACCGTACACACTCTGAACCCGCCCCAAACCCAAAACCCAAATCACAGCCAGATCCACTCATCCTGAAACCAACAGACTAAATAACATCTAGATCACTCTAAACCACCGAGCACCCCGTACATAACCCATCCTGAGCCAAAGCTAACCCACACTAAACACTGCTCCTGAACACTGCTCCGTAAACCAACCACACCCCAGCCCATTAGCCTACTAGCCCACCATTTCCAATCCGAAAGCCCCGAGTCTCCACTTCAGCCAAGCGGACAATCCAAGACGGGAACAGAACACAGAACAAAGTTCACATTCCTCTCAAAAGACTGGACCATTGCGAATACACCACAAAACAGGACATCCAGAGTCAACGTGGGAAACGACAGAACAACCCAGCAACACAATTCTGACGCAATAATTCCCTTGATTCTGTTCGGGAGTGGCCCACTCAAGATTATGTGGGACACGTGGGACACACTGAGCTTTAATCCGGCAAGCTGAACCTGGTGTTCAAACGAGAACCAGTTTGTCCTAGAGGGTCCAAGTGGATGTGCTTTGATTCTGATCTCGCTACATCTCTCAAGGGGTGCTTCTTACAGTGGATAGACAAACTCCTGCACCAGTGGTGAGATGGATAAGGCCCGATCTGACTGGGACAAACCTGGCTCCAACTGGAACCTCGTGGCCATTGGATTCTCGTCAGACAGCTTACCCTACAAGAAGCCGGGGGAAAGGTTTATGGGGTTGTGACGGCTCGCCAGGTTCCGGCTTTCTTGGCCATCTTGACGGCCTACTGGCTGATTCACTACGTCTTCGCCTCCCAGGCCTCGGGATCTCGGGTCTGTGCAGGTCTGGGGGTTACCCACATGTCTTGTGTGAGTTTGCTGGTCGAATAAAAAAGAATGCAGCGCGCACGGCCCAAGTGCGCGCCTGTTGAACCAACCCCCCTGGTGTTTCAGTTGTTCGGGAACCCTAAACCCGAAACCCAACCTAAGCCCAATTGCGTGTTGACAATTTGTTGGCAGGCTAATGCCATTGGGTGTTGTTCTTCAAAAAACATTTCGTTTTTTTTTTTTTTACTTAAACAAATAAATGATTAAACATCATGGACAATTGGGAAAAACATTGGTTAACATGTTTAGACATATTTTGGGTGTTACTACCATTGTTAAACAACATATTATTGAGTCTTTTTCTCGCTCTTGGCATCAGATAGGTTCAACCCGGACCTGGGAACCCACTGCGCGCGTTTTGTTGTTTTATTTCGGCGGAGGTGGCCCATGTCTCCGCGTTGTATCAGCCCTTCCTGGTGATGCTGGCGCGGGCCTCGTGAAGGAATGGGGGGGGATGGACCAGTGGGAGGTGTCTGGGAGAGATGGATTGAAGGGACCTGCCTTTTGGTTGGCGTTGAATTATGGGGAAACCAGCGGAAAGACAGACAAAAATTGGAGGGAAATGCCTAGTTGGAGAAGCACCCTGGACCCTCAAACCCCTTAAAAAGCAGAAGTCGGCCCTCAAACCCCATACTTAGGGCGCCAATGTCTCATTTTTCGGTGAAGTTGTTTGCCTAGATGGACACAAGTTGCTTCGTGGGGCACCCAGAATCCCACGGTATTCGCGCGGTGAACTCGGATGTTGGCTTGTCACGGATCACGGTTTTTGAGGTGGAAGCGAATGGAGCTCCACGAATAGCCCCAGTTGTCTTGGGAGAGAAGGGTCTTGGTGGTTCCACGTCTTGCTTTTGTTCTCCTTGCAGGGAGGTACTCGGGTTTTCGAGTTATGTCCCCTTGTGGTTTTGGGGCCTCCCTTTTCGAAATACCAGTTCAAGGTCAGGTGAGTCTCCTCTTGCGATGATGTTCAAGGAACTGCAGGGAACCCTCAACGTAGCTGGACCCTAAAAATATTGGTCCCTTCAGGTTTCCCTTTTTTTTGTTTCTTCTCCAACCGAAGAAACAGGGTACTCGCACAAAACACAGAGAGACCCACGGCAAATCTGCTTGAGGTTGAGACGGGCACGCCGCCCATCCCAGCGGTGTTCGCTCTGGCCTTTGCGTCCAACCTCTTTGCGACCTTGACCCCATACGCCCGGCGCCCAGTGGCTCAAAATGAAAAAAGTTGCCGGAGGCAAAATATGTCCAGGGCAAACCACTGGTTAAAAAACAGGCAAACATGGGTTGCCATTGACGTGGATGCTGCAGGTGGTAGTCTTTCCAGAATCTTTCAGGGCAAGCCCATTTTGGGTATGAGTCAAAACTAAACCACCAGACCGCAGGTTTGAGTCTTTCCCATTTTTCGGGGCAACCGATCCATTTTGGGTCCCGTTTGAGCCACACCCCGACTGTTTGGCCTTGGTTTTTAAAGAGGGCGGTTTGGGAAAATCCATTGTTTGGGGTCCACTTCAAACACACAAATTTCCACATGTTGCCCGGAGATGTTTTTTGCCTTGATTGTTGCCCAGGTTTGTTTGCGCGATCTTTTGGCTCTCTTGTTGCTTTTTGTTTGTTTCCGGCAAACAACTTTCTATGTCAAGGGAACCTCGAAACAGTGACAGTGGATCAGTAAGCCTCTTTGGATAAAGCGACCCCAAGGCCCAAAAGCGAATCCGACACTACCTGTTGAAAATCCATCTAACCCAGAGTTGGTGGGGTAGCTCCTTGTCTCCGCTTCCAAGGATTTTAAAGTGGGCCTATTAGGGGCCACCAAAGGATTGCCTTGCGGAAGCGGTTTGTATTATTAGGCTCCTCACCAGGTTCCCTCAGAAGGTCTTTGCATTATTTATTGTTTTGACACAAAGCAATGGCGCCTTCCCTTTGAAGGTTGTTACTTTAAGTTGCATTCTAAACACTTTTGTCCAAACCAAAGTGTTCCCCCTGTTTTCCGATTGGAAACCCAATACTAAACAACGCAATGTGAAACAGTTCTGAACTGGCCAAAACCGGGGGACCCTCATAGATACACCCTCCAAGTTGTTGCTGTTTTTTGTTTTTCTTTTTTTTGGGGGGGGAGGGGGGTGCATTTATTCTTCGGGATTCAGCATCACTGCCTCCTTGCACTTTCTATGTTTTTCTTTGCCACAGGGTCTTGGAAACAGGTCCCGAAACTCGGGGACGGGTATGATGGACACTTATCTATTTTGCAACCTCCTCCATTCAGGGTATTGTTTTTTAAGGGTTTGAGTCTGCAACATAGACTCGTGTCCATGGTCTGGAAATTGCGGGTATTGGTTTTTAGGGTTTAGATCTGCAACATAGACTCTCAGTCTACACGGCACACGGGCGCTTCGCCTCGGAAATCGCGAAGCCCCCGGCGCGCGAGCGAGGCGTCGGCGCAGTCGGCGGTGCTCTTCGCTGGGCAGTACATCACGGGCCCGGAGTGGTACAAGGCGCTCCGGCGGCTTCCGGCGATTTCTTCCAGCGGTGTGTCTTACCCCCAGCAATTAGTGCCCTTTTTAACCGTTTCTTTTATGGTCGGGAGGAAAACCCCTACTAAAATAGGCTACAGAAAAAAGTGGGTACCCTGATTCTAAGCTCTCTGCTGGAGGACCTAGGTCTGGTTTCCGGTGTCCGGCGCGGAAGTGGCAACCCGAGCATTGAGGAGTGCTTTTGAGGTGCCTTCGGCAATACATAGATGCCGGTGGAATTTTCAACGTTCGTTTCGTTGGGACCCAAAGTGCATTTGTCACTGAGGTTTGGTGCTTGTCATTCACCGATAAATCGATTTGGCCATGATCCCATTCAAGGAGCCGCCCCAAAGTAGTTGGTGGACACGAATCCCTGCCGGAATTTACCTAAATGATGTTAACCAAAAGGTCCCCAGCTGAAAAATCATACCCATTTTGCCCAAAGGCTGGGCTTTGCCAGAGCGAGGCCGGCTTGGTGTACATGGTGGCCTACTACGTGCAGTGGCTTCTCGTGGGCTCCGGCCACGGATGTGAGAGATGGTTCCCGCGGTTGTCTATCCCACTCAACTCCTGGGGTGGTTTTGGAGTGATTGAAGCCATCTTCTTGCAGAGCATTTGGCCCCCCAGTGCCCTACCCTCCCCTTCTGCCCTTGCGCAGAAAAAGGGCTCCGGCCAAGAATGGTAGAAACCTGGGCAGGTCCCTTTCTGGTCCTCAAAAGGGGCTCAAATTGGGTGTGTCTCTTTGAGGGTACCTGTCTGGTTGCTGTTGCAGGGCCACCAACAGGGACACCGTCATTTTGGGGTCCCCCAAAAAAGGACACCCCCAAGTTAGGAATTACAGCTGGCAACTTCCGAGGCGCAGTCTGGTGGCGGATGATCGGCTTGCTTTGAGCGACAGCAATTCGACTGCTGCGTAGCGGTCTTGTGCCAACCCCTGAGTGGCAATCAGCGGCACGACCCCGAAATCCGTTGCCGCACCCATGTCCACAGTCTCCACCCGGTTGCCCAGTAATGTCCTTTTTTCAACTCTGTTTGGGAAGGGTTCCCCTTGAAAGTCAACCCACCACAAGGATGCCCCTGGCCACTGGGCATCTGTGTCCAAGTCTTGCTTGCGAACTTTACCTAATGGCTGGAGTATGCTGACTGAATGTTACTCACTGTCGAGATGTGTTGCATCTTCGGGCACTCAGCGGCGCAAAGTGCCCGCCGCTGGATTTGGCAGCGCGTGCTGCACAAGCTCGGATGCAGGCTGACAAAAGTGAGCCGAAGTCGGAATGGGGCCCTTGGCAGCCCAAAAGTGATACATGGTCCCTTATGCGTTTCTTAAAAGGCAATTCACTCCATAAAATTGGGGCAATAAACCATTTTGAGGATATAATGAAATGGGATCCCACATGTTTGGGTATCCCATCCACTGCAACTTCAGTCAAGTTGGGGTGCTTGTGTCTTTAGGACCCCCAAAATGGTTGAGCTCCTTTTGTTTCTCCCTTACAACCACAGAGGGGCCAACTCAAAAAAAGTGTCTTAAAATCGGTGGGTTTTAGTTTTGGATCGCTTTTTTTTTTGTGTCCCTTTAAGCGTCCCGCAACAAGGCTACCCAACTCCGGCAAAAAAAGCAGTCAACCAAGGTCTACCTACGCACCGCAAGAAGGCTACCACCTCCGGGGGGGGGGGGGAACAACGAAAAACAAAAAGCGAAAAAAAGAAAGGAATAAGCACAAAAAAAACAAAAGAAGAACAAAAAGACGAGCTGCCCAGAGCCATCGACCTCCGGAGCTCCGGACCTCCGGAGCTTCGGAGCTTCGGAGCTTCGGAGCTTCGGATCTTCGAGGTCGAACTCCGTGGACCTGATGGTCCTCGCGGATCAGCTCGCCGTGCCGTGGGGGCGCCCAACTTGCGGCAAGCTGTCCGCGTGGGGGACGGTTTCTGTTGAATGGGTTTTCTGTTGTTGGTTTTTGTTTGTTTGTGGCTTTTGGTTTGTTGTTGTTTGTGGCTTTTGTTCATTGTTTGTTTTTGGCTTTTGCTTCTTCTTCTTTTTTGCGGGGGGTGAGGTCCGTTTGTATGTGGGGGTCCGTTTTTGGTTTTGTTTGATGGGTTTCCCTTCGGAACGCCCATCCCAAGGGTATGGATGATTCAAGCAGTTGCCAGAATCAAGTTTTTCGGAGCCTGAACCCTCCGATTTGAGGCATTTTGGCGGATCCTTTTTTCACTCGATATCCGGAAAGGTGTCCAACAGCCTGTTTTTTGGCACGCTTTGCTGAATCGTATAGGGTGCTGACTTTGACTGTCCTCATTTGTGTCCGAGAAGGCGAAGTCCCCCCCTGAAGAGAATACGAAAGGAACATGGGAATGCCCGATGAAATGCCAAGGGCAACACTAAGGGACTACCAAAGAAATACCAGCGAAGTACTGAGGGTGAATGCTAGGAAAATAGTAGGACTGAGGGAATACTTGGGGAATCTGAAGCGAATACTGAGGAATAGAAGAGGGTATACCAAGAGAATAATAGAATCTCCTCAACCGCCCATGTCAAACACGATGCTTATAAAACATCCTTACCATTCATAATAATAGCATGGTTATGAAAGTTAAGCAGTTGTGTTCCCTCATTGTTTGGCAGATTGTTCAGGGGCCCTTTTGTTTTTGGTACTGTTGTCTCCAGTTGCAATGGATTTTTCAATTACATACTGGGCAGTCTTCCTCTTTCAATCTGTAGGCACTTTTCCTTGCAATACACACTTTGCACCATTTCTTACCTTCCCCAAATTCCGTTGCATCTTCTACCTTCCTACACGTTGGACACCTTAAGCAATGTTTACCACCTGAACCTTCCAAAACCGCCAACCGACATATCTCACAATTTGCTGCATAAATATTACCATGTGTCTTGTTTTATTTTTTCACGAGCAATACCATGGGCACAACATGGCAGAACATCCTTTTCCCCAAAACACACCTCATACATCTCATCAGGCACGACCATCCTTACATTGGTTCACGTATTAAAAACTGTCACAAAAACGTTGTTTGTGAAGTCGTTCGATTTTGGGTTAAGTTCCTGAAACAGTGCCACGCATCAGCTACGTCCTTATGAAGGCGCGCGGGGCACGTTTGTGGGGAAGGTGGCTTGTTCAACCATTCGTCAAGTGTCAGCTGTCATCGCACTTTGCCCAGTAATTTGAAAAGGGCTTGCTCGCATCAACACTGTGCTCTTCTGTAGGCATTTCTTCCCAACAGAGCACTGTCGATCTACAGCTGGTTGCGGAACATGCTGCGTCGCTCCTTTGCACGTGTTTGTGCCATGATGCTCGTGGAGCTCCACGCTTTCGTTGGGAAGAAACAAACTTTCGAAGGGAAGGGGCCAAGGTGCAGCACTGGTTTCCCTCAGGGGTGATTGAAACGTCAGCTTTGGGCCAAATGTATGTGTGTGTGTGTTTGCTTGCCTCCTTCATTGCTTGCTTGCTTGCTTGCTTGCCTGCTTCCTTGCTTGCTTGCTTCCTTCATTGCTTGCTTGCTTGCTTGCTTGCCTGCTTCCTTGCTTGCTTGCTTGCTTGCTTGCTTGCTTGCTTGCTTGCTTGCTTGCTTGCTTGCTTGCTAACTGGCTGGCTTGATTGCTTGCTTGCTTGCTTGCTTGCTTGCTTACTTGCTTGTGTTTGCTTTTGCTGGGAAACCTTCTGTTGGTTGCCTTTAAAAGAACACCACATGGATACCAGCCCTGGAGGTCTAGTTTTGGTGCAAACCCAATGAAAGTGAGTGTCTGCTTGGCAAAGTGGTGAGTGCATACACATTTTTGTTTTGTGCTTTTCTGGTGTGTGTGTGTGTGTGTGTTTTGCCTTTCTTTTTGTGCGTGTGTGTGTGTGGGTGGGTGCGTGGATGCGTGGGTGCGTGGGTGCGTGGGTGCGTGGGTGCGTGGGTGCGGGTGCGTGCATGCGTGCATGGGTGCGTGGGTGCGTGCGTGGGTGCGTGCGTGCATGCGTGCCTGCATGGGTGCGTGGGTGCGCGGGTGCGTGGGTGCGTGGGTGGGTGCGTGGGTGCGTGGGTGCGTGGGTGCGTGGGTGCGTGGGCGCCTGGGCGAGTGCGTGCGTGCGTGCGTGCGTGTGTGCGAGCGTGCGTGCGTGCGTGCGTGCGTGCGTGCGTGCGTGCGTGCGTGTGTGCTTGCTTGCTTGCGTGCTTGCGTGCTTGTGTGCTTGCTTGCGTGCTTGCGTGCTTGCGTGCTTGCGTTCTTGCGTGCTTGTTTGCTTGTTTGCTTGTTTGTTTGTTTGTTTGTTGGTTTGTTTGTTTGTTTGTTTGTTTGTGTGTTGTGTGTTTGTGTGTTTGTGTGTTTGTGTGTTTGTGTGTTTGTGTGTGTGTGTTTGTTTGTTTGTTTGTTTGTTTGTTTGTTTGTTTGTTTGTTTGTTTGTTTGTTTGTTTGTTTGTTTGTGTGTTTGTGTCTATGTGTCTATGTGTCTATGTGTGTTTGTGTGTCTGTCTGTGTGTCTGTGTGTCTGTGTGTCTGTGTGTGTGTGTGTCTGTGTGTCTGTGTGTCTGTGTGTTTGTGTGTTTGTTTGTTTGTGTGTTTGTGTTTGTGTTTGGGTTTGTTTGTGTGTTGGTGTCTATGTGTCTATGTGTGTCTGTGTGTCTGTGTGTCTGTGTGTGGGTGGGCGTGCGCGTGGGCGTGCGCGTGTGTTTGTGCGTGTGTTTGTGCGTATTTGTGGTATTGAGGGTCCCCTTGTCCTTTTGGTGGCCACCCTATTTTCACACCTACCATACCTATATACTGTACCCCAATACCACTTTGGGTTCTCTATTGCGTCTCGTTCTTCTTCTCAAAGGGCGAACAGCCGCCAAGTTGAAGTTGTCAATTCCTAGTGGCAGGACAAACACGGAACAAATCATGGGAATGCCTTCAGAGGCCTCAACAAAATGGGGGGGGGAGTCCGGGGTCTTTCGCACTGAGGCGACTCTTTGAGTTTGCCCAGCTGTGGGTTGCCAACCAGCAGGACATGGCTCGCTCGCTGGCTCGCTGGTTTTCTGCGGGATGGATGGCTGGTTTTGTGCATATGCTTGAGAGCAAACTACCAGATGGGTTCGGCTTGCCGCTTCTGAGGCCGAGTCTGTTTTGACGAATTGTTGGGTGATTCCTTGTGCGTTTCGGAGAAACGCCACCACCCGTGGCAAGTTTCGTTGGTTTGATCAAGCCCTTTCTAAACCTTTGTGTTCATGTGGGTACCAAAGTTAATGGGTTTTGAGCGTGGCTCCCAATTCGCCCACATCGCACCTGTCCCGTTTTCTGGCTCAAGCCTGGCAGTGTGCGAAGTGCCACTGACACGCATCAAGGGCTCGAAATGCCAATACCTCATCAGTCCAGTTGCCATGTCCACCCCTGCTGCAAATATGTTTCCAAGTGATCACGCAAAGGCAAAATCACTGAACCAATCAACATATCCGTGAATTCGACAGCTCAACGCATTTCGCTTGTTAACAGCCGGATATGTGACTCTTAGAGTCACATGGGTTTGCCCGCGATGGCTTAGTTCGGGCACGCTTCTCAGGATGGCATTCACTCCAGCTTACCCCAAAGGCCCCTGAGAGAAAGAAAGGCAGGGGTTAGGAAGCTGGGCTGTTCAAAGGTAATCCTTGATCCTTTTGCCTTGGGTCACGCCCCAAGTCCGCTTTGTAGTGGCTTCCCCAAAGGGATCATGGAAAATCGGATGGGCCAACCCTCCATTTTCAGCATCCCAAAGGCAGGGGTGGAAAGGTTCGGGGTGAGCTCCCACCGCTTGCTTCAATTGGTTTGCCTAACTCTTGGCCCCCCAAAACTATTTCATATGCGCTTCTTTTTTTTGCGACAGAACTTGCTGGTGCTCAGCAGGGAATGAGGGAATGAACCCCATAAACCATATTGTGGTTTCCTTTAAGAGGACCCCTAGCTTAGTTCATTCCAACATTCCCTACCTATTGCACCAGCAAGATAATCTAAAGATGTTTCATTTGCCCAGGTATGAACCACGAACCTTGCGGAGTGTGGATGAATTGACAGAACAGAATGAGAGTCCAACGTGAATCTTGCCTTTGTTGACGGAGTCTCAAAAGTCGCGCAACTGGATGGTCCTTTTTTTTGGCTTCAGTTGACCTACACCTTTCCACTGGAAGCGCCAAAATCCTGGCCCCAAGTGCACCCTTTTCCAGAGTGATTCGCAGAGAACGAGGCAAGGCTTCCAAACCTCCGAAGGTTTAGGGCCATGCTACACTTGCCGCCTTGGAATATGCTCATATCTTCATGCTTTTCTTTAGGACCAGTGGGTCCGACATCCATTTCGATTCACACTGAAATTAGGAAACCCCTGTTCTTTTGAAAGGAAAGGACAATTCCCAAGGCTCCTTTTTCGGGTTGGCATACTTAGAGACCTGCACTCAAAAGCCATAGATGGTTGTTGCCCCCTCCCTCAAAGTGGCAAGGCATTCTGAAAGCTTCTCCATGTGAAAGTTTTCGGGTTGGGGGGTAGGAGGTGCGCCTATGAACGATCATATTGTGAAAGGTCCTCAGGAGGACTGTCCAGTTGGGTGGGAGGTGTCCCTGCCAATCAGTTAGAGGCCAAATTTTGGGGAGGATGTCACTTCAATCCCAGCACCCTACCCACTGGCCGAGGATGGGTCACCTGTTTTGCAGGCAGATGGGACCGACGGGAAAAAAACTTATGCTGTAAACCCCAGCTTCTACCTGTGTTCTTTTTTTGAGGCTACCCATTTTTGTGGCTTTGGAGGGAAACAACAGAACAACCACCATTTTGGGAGTCCAAGTTCAAAGACAAGACACGCTCAACTGGTTTGCGTGAAGATGTTTGTTTCCCTTGAGCCGAAGGGCGCTTGACAGAGTCCAATTGATAATCCAGCCTGGATTCCAATGTTTGGTTGGATTTGCCTGTGGCTGAAAGGGCACGCCAGAAGAGTGTTTGGTTTAGTTTTGGTTTCCCTTTAAGTCTCCAAGAGCATACTCTCAAAAAACACATATCCATTTAGTCGTACCAAGAGGTTAGCGTCTATGTTTTGTTTGTTGGTGCAGGCTTGATCGGCGGTAACTGGTTTTCACACAATGGCAAGGGCGATGTGTATATATATATATATATATGTGCGACCTGGGTGCATATACATGTACCTGGAAAACCAAGTTGCTGGAAAAAATGGGGCACCAACGAAAGTTTGCGAAAACTTACACAACTGTTGAAATAGTGGTGTGTTTTTAATTCGCCGACTGGGCTAAGGCAGCTAGTCTAATTGCAACGACTCCTTTGTAGCAGGAACCAGAAAAGTTGTCCTCATGTTGGACGATAGTTGCTTGCCCAGCAACTGTTCTGTTGTGTTTGCGAGCGCTGCAAATCTTGGTGTTCTTGTGTTTTCAGCGATTTGATGGGCGGGTCACCGTCAGCGCCCGAAATTTCCGCGCTGCGTTGGCTGAACCGCTCGTGGGTGACAAGTGTGACGCTGTTCGTACAACCACGCTGGTTGGTGCAACTATCAGTCGCACAGTCAGACAGTGTCGACACTCCTTCTTGTTTTTAGCTAGCCGTGAACAACGCAAACTTCCAGCTTTGAGCATGATGTCTCCTGTTAACCTCCGCTGCAGGAAGCTTGCGATGGAAAGAGGAGGAATCATGAAAGTTGAGGCGGAGAGCTTTTGACTATTATTTGCATGAGCTTGAACAATATCTTTCAGATTCATCCGACGGATGATTTGCCTGTATCTATCCACGCCAGCCACTTTTGTACTTTGCCATTTGCGAAGCGGCCTGAGAACAGCTTTCAGCGTGACGCCCATTGTTGTTTGTCGCTGTGAGGCATAAAGCTTTCCACCTTTGCGACCCGTGGCTTCTACCACACTTTAAGCAAACTGCCCGACTCCACCATGAAAACACTTCAAGCAAAACTCTGGAATTGCAAAGTAACATCTTGTCGGTTTCCGAGGCCAAGGGGCGCAAGTGGATCTGAGAACTTGCGAAAATGGCAATTGTTTGGCAAGCATGGCAAATTACTCCACTTTCACGCGAAAAACACACCACTTTACGCTTCGTTGTTCTTGCGAGCGGCGCAATTTCCCACGCAGTTGCCCCACAATTACTCAAAAGGGATCGTCGGTGGGCACTCGGTGGCATCGACTTTGTGCGACTGGCTTTAAAAGATGCGATAACACACAGGTGAACACATGATTAGATGTTTTCTTCGCACCCGTTGCATTTGGATGAACACCGGCGATGCCCCCCAAAATTTGCCCAATTCTCAAACACAAAACAATTCACAATCATATCTGCCTCTTGGCAGCGTTGCCCGTATGTGAACAAAAATACCTCCTACCATCAATTTCAATGTGAGATCACACGTCGTTTGCTGAGTGGAGACAAACAATTGCCGGCTCTGTTCACCGCACCTCGGGTGTTCATGTTCAGCATTGCGATTGCTGAGTGCCATGGTCCCGAACATGTTGATGTTGTATGTTGTGCAAGTTGCATAGACTTAGAACAACCTCAGTTGAATTTGACATGCGCAGGCTGCATCGTAATTTTCGGGCAGGATCACCAAAATGATGTGGCCTTAAATGTATAGATTTGTTTATGATTCTTTTTTGCACACAAACATAAGCTGTCAGAGCAGCAGACTTCATAAGAACTGAGCAACCGAGCAGCTTTCGCACGCAGGAACAATACAGAAACAAAACAAGAGCCCAAAATATAGGGGTGCGCTCAAAACCATTCGTTAATGCGCTCTCATAGCGCCCGCAATGCACGATTGTCCCCCTTTCAGCACACCCTTTCGCACAAAGTCGAAAGTTGTAGCTTTTCAGTGAAAGTTGTATGTTTTTAGGAAAGATGTGATTTGTTGCACAACTTTTGGAAAAACGGGCAAACTTTTAAAGTTGTACGAAAAAACCAGCAACTTTGGTCGTTCAGGTATATATATATATATATATGTATATATATATATATGGAAGCAGCAAGTGAATGACAATGGATTTGTCTCAGATGGGAACTCCTTTTTTCTTTCTGCTGACTTCCCTATATTCTCGACAGCCTGTCGAAACATCACTTGTTGGACCCTCTGTGATTGATGTTCCTCTTGGGCAGACGTTTAAGAGGCAAACGCAGCGAGCTTTGCCCCCATCAGGGTTCCAAATTTGAACAAAGAGAGCCACCGTAAGACACGGCTGGGAGATCTAGGTGCCGGTGTGGAACTTGCGGGCTCCCCCTTCTAAGATATGAAGCGGCAAACTGGGAATAGTTGTTTCCAATGACAGGTGGACCATGAAGCCATAGGGGCAGCTGGCTTGTCTTTGAGTGAGTGGTTTAGGTTTAAGCCAAAGGGAAGCCAAAGCTGGGGCAACGCTTGGTACCATCTGATACCTAGATTCAAGGCTGAGCGTTGGTCAAACAAGAAGGCTTCAACCCACAAACCACAGGGGAACAAAGGTGTATCCTTGTAGTGGCAAATTTTGGTTCTCAAGCCGGGACCCCTGAAATGTGTTTGTCTCGAGATATGATGTTTGGTGTTTGTTTCCCCCCCCGGACCCCTCATGTTTTTCAACTGGCTCCCATGTTTTTCTTGGTTTTCCCCGACACCCCCCAAGAATGTTCCCCTGGCTCGACCTAGCGCTCGAACTAGTGGTTCGCGGGAAGGTGCGCCTGCGGGCCCGGCATCCCTGGGGAGTTCGAGATCCGAAGGCTCGCGTTTGGGCTTCAGAGTCGCGCGTTGACGCGGACGGAAAGACGGGGGAAGGGCCACCCGGAGATTCGGAGAAAACGGCTGCAACCAAAAGAGCTGAGAGGTGGCGGATGGGCGACCAAAATGAGGGACTGAGTTCGCAGCAGGCTTTAAAAAACAAAACTCGCAAAGGTATAGCTCAGTGGAAGGGACGACTGGCGCGATTGGTCGCTTCAGGAGTCGGAGTTGGTCCCCAGTCCCCAGGCAAACGATGCGCTATCTAGCGTGAGCGGACAAAATTACACAGCCGTTGCTGATTCAGGATTTTCCCACCCACCCCTTTTGAGATGGGGTCCCTCTACCTTTACCTTTCGTGTCCTTTCTCCGTGCTTTCTCAGTTGCTTCCACAGACACTAAAGTATTACCGGTGTTTTCCAGATGGCGCTTCCCATATGAAGCATTGAACCATGGACTATCATGGACTTGTCTCTATATGGCGGAACCCCCATCAAAAGGATTGGGTTCCTCTTTGGTGTCCCTTCATTTCCTTTGCAAACACTGCGAAAAAGTACCCTTCCATGGAATCCATCACGTCCCTGAGGAAAACGGGTTCCCTGGACCCCCCTTTTGTCAGGTTCGTGGAGGGCAAGATAATACCGAGGGAAGCCTCGTGGGAATGACATGGAATGACCATTTTTTTGCAGGTGGGTTTTCCGTTCTGTGGAAAGGAGGGAACTTCCACCAAGGGGGGAATGTTGAACCAAATTGCCTCGCGGGAGAATCATTTGTGTGTAATAACTTCGCTTGCCCATAGCGAATTGACCTGAAATGACCTTTTTGGTGTCCCCTTGTTTTTTTGGTGTGGCCCCAAAAGGTTGCTCTTCTATCTATGGGTCCCCCCTTTGGTCCATTTGTGTGACCCCAAAAGGTTCGCCTTTCTATTCATAACTTCTGGTTGCCCCTCCTCCCACCAACATGGCACCTGGAGGTTACCCGCAAGATCAAGGTCTCTTTGGAGGGACCCCCTGTCAGATGCCATGGAGAGAGTACCCTTTTGTCTTGCTGGTGCGATAGGGAATGTGGGAATGAACCCAGGGTTCCCCTTAAAGGAAACCATAGGTTCGATCGTCTATCTCGGGGTCATTCCATTTTTCATTCCCTGCCTATCGCACCAGCAAGATAAGGTCTGTTATTTCAATGGACCAATTTGTTTGGCACCCGATTTTGGTAACACTGGTAGCTTTTGATAGCACAGGTACCTGAAGCATACCAATTTTGGTTGCTCACCAGCAACTACCCCAAACAATTGGTAGGGAAGGTGGGAATGAACTAAGCAAGGGTTCCCCTTAAAGGGGATGGTTTATAGTGGTCATTCCCTGTCTATCGCACCAGCAAGTTGTGTCTGGCTCCAAACACGGCAACTCCACTAAAACCGCGCTCGCTCAGGGAGGGCGAGGCATCGCAGGCGTTCCCATCCTCGCCCTCGCGGCCGTCACGACGGGCCGGCAAGGAGGTGGGCTTAAGTGGTTGCCGCTTGCCGGGAACGTCAAAAAGCGAAACGGGGAATCGAGTAGGTGGGGAGATGGAGGTTGATGTTCGTTGGGGTTGATCTTTGAGATGGCAAGCATAGTTTAGGTTGATGTAGAAGGAAAACCAAAGACTACATCCTCGCGTTGCCATGAAACTGCCCAATTTTTTGCGAGCTCGCCGATTGGGGGCAGAAGGAGCGCAAGCCAACTTGTGCAGATGGAAGCTGACTGGACAGGGAGACCGTTAAGGGAGCTCCTGTCAAGGGGTTTATGTCCAAGCATTTTGGAGGGTCGAAAGTATTCAAGTTTGCTCAATTCCCAGGGTAAGCACCGCAACATTTGTCAGTGTCCCAGTTAGATCAGACGAGGAACGTTGCTGGTGTTCCATGAGGTCGATTTGGCAACCTTTCATCTGGCTTCGTTCGGCTGAACTGGAAGCACGTATTGAACTGAAAGCAGGATGTTAAGATCCCGTGCGTGAATTAATCAAAGAAACGTGGGTGGAAGCTTATGCATTCGGGTTACCTTGTGGCTTCATGGTCAGAGGGCAGTGAGAGTCCTGAATGCAGCCAACGTGCACCAGGATTCTTTGTTTGCATTAAACCAGCAAAAGCGGAATTTCTACGCGCTCACTAATGTGGGGGGGGGGGGATTTGGCTATCTTCCTGTAGAGTTTCCCTGTTTGGTTTCTTTGTTTGTTTGACCAGTTGCCTTTTTTGCGGGGCGGGGAATAATGCTGTTTGTTTCCTTTGGGAAATCAGAAGAAAGCCAACCGTTTTGATGCTCAAGCACCCGTTTCACCTTTTTGAGAGGAAACACATATGATTTCGGGTTCTCAATTTAGAGAGACACATCCGTTCCTGAAATCGACGATGAAAGGATGCATCCAAAAGCCACCGTCACAAGGAGAGCCTCTAAATCCGCAGGAAGTTGTGGAATTTCACTTTGGCCCCAGCCGAAATTGCCATCCTGACAACTACCCTCTAAATGGTGCGTTCCAGGGAAACGCGCCCGAAATAATGTTGTAAACAGCCCCAAAGAAAACAAAGCAAGAAAAATGAGCAACCACTTCAAAGTAAGCTGTTTCATAGGGAAAACGCATATCCAAGGACCAACCAACCCCGCGACTCTTGTCGCGAACCCCCCCCCCAGTCTCTCGCACGCCTCTCGTGCAGGTACTATCGCCCAGGCGCCAGGATCGCGTGAAGACTCGCAGCGACCGCATCTTCCTTGCCGGCGCTTTGCGCCGGGCTCCGAGCCCAAATACGACCAGTCTCGTTGGAAACTGTGGAAAACCTTTTCATTTGTGATGCAAGGACAACCCAAAGGAATGCCATTTCCAGGCGAACTAATTTTAGACCTGCCATTCAATGCTGATGCTGCAGAGTTTCACCCCAAGGTCCAAAAGATATTTCAGTGTTCAAGTAAAGCTTTGGCTCAGAATTCAACCCCCGCAGTCTCCAAATACCCGCCTTTTTTCAGCCCTTTTTTTGGGGGTAGGATGTCAACCCTGACGAAAAAGGAAGTGCTTCTACCCATGGAAAACTAGGTGTTCAAATCTGCACTGAACAAATCAGGTATTTGAGGCAGACTAAGATCCTAAGCTTAGGGTTGAACATTGACCATGTAAGAAGGTTCCACTTTCAAATAACTATTGTATGTAGGAGGAATCGGGTATATACTCCCTTTGTAGTGGCAAATGGGCTTTCAACACGGAATCATTGGGCAAAATTGGTGGAACGAATCAGACCCCAAAGGGCACCAACATGAGGTTGTTCAAACATGTTCAAAGATTAGAGGCTTCAACACAAATATTGGGTTGACCCAACCCTGCCCAAAATGTGGTCCTTGTGGCTTCTCACGGAAAAAAACAAAAAGCAAACAACACCCCAAACGGAGTACCCTCAAGAAAATGACGCCAGCGGGATACATTTCCCAACCGGCTGCGGCCTTTGTAGATCCACCAGGTTTTGGTCATGACTCAAGGGGCCCAGTGGGAATCCATGGCTCTGGATTTGGTGGGTGCCTTTGGGCAACATCCACCTTCTTCACTGTTCTTGGCATGTTTTTTTTGTTTTTTTAGTTTTTTGGTTCTGTTCATTTTTACTGGGGGTCTGCAAAAAACAAAGTTTTTTGCTACCATACCAAGAGTAGAGATGCTTTGATTATCGACCCGTGACTTCCGGAAAGGAGGCCCTAAAGAGGCAAAGGGGAAAGAGGGGCAAGCGGAAGTGACCGAATCGCCCCGACCTTTGGACAGCTGATCTTTCCATTGCAACAAAAGGTTGGGAATGGGTCAAAATTAAACCAGCAGGGGACCGCAGGTTTTAGTTGTGGTTCCATTTCCGAGGGTTCCGACCCACAGCCAGATAGACCTTTTGCTCAGGGGGTTTCGCAAGCCAGGGCATGTCTAAAACAGGTATTGGCCTGTTGCGGGACCTTGGCTACATGTGCCGTTTCATACATGAGGTCCATGACTTTCGCAACAACGCATGTTTATACCATGGTTTGCCTTTTCCACTGTTCGCGGGACAAATTTGCTGTCAAGTGAGGCTGTTCATTTCAGTGGAAATTGAGGGAAACCCTCCCCGGGAAATAAGCCACAGGAATTTCTACAGGAACTAGTGCCCAACCCCCGTAACGGTCGGTTGCCCCCTTTGTCTCCAAATGGAACCCCAGAAACCCGTCAGTGTTAGAGTATCTTCCAGGGGCCCACCCCGTCTCCAAATACTCCACTTTGTGCCAAGGGTATGATGTCAACCCCCCAATCACATCCCCCCTTTTACACTTTACACGACTTTAGTATCACAACAAGGGTTATTTCCACAACCAGTGATGAGTGGGATGTCATTGCCTACCAAAGGCAACCAAGGGGAACGCTTAGCGTTTCTCAGGCGGCAGCAGCCTGCTGCAGCAGCTCGGCAATGACCAGATTGAGCAGCTTGTGGTGCCGCCCTCAGTCTCAAGGGAGCTTTCGTGCACCCAAGTGGTGGCAGGGGGGCCGGGGGGGGGGGGTTGGTGGGTGGGTTCCGTTTGATTCCTGGTAAAACAATGCAGAAAAGCGGCCGCCCGAACAAAGGCAGGACGAGGAGCATTCGTTGAAGGCCGCTTGGTAAGAGGCTCTTTGCGAGGAGTATGGCAACGTACTTGCAGCGTAGAGAAGTGTAGAAGGAGCTGTTGAAGGAGTTTGTTATTAGGAACTTGCTGGAGCGTGATTCAAAGGCACGCTTTACGAGCAGCTATTGAAAGCCAACGAAATGCACAAGGAGCCCTTGTTTGAAAGAAGCTTGAAAGTAAAGAGCTCTTTCCTAATTTCAGCTTCAACGCTTCACAAGCTGTCAACAGCACTCGTGCCATCTATTGCCGGCAAGATCCTCCTGATTTCAACGCTGTGCAGGTTGGCTGCCAAATTGCCGCCAACACTCTGTCAGCAGCACCCGTGCCAGCCATTCCCTTCTGGATTTTAGCACTTCAACACTTTACGAGTTCTTGCTGTCAAAACTGCTAGGTGCCGGATGACGGTGCCGCCGAAAAGAAAGGGGATACCAAACATTGACAACCGCAGAGTCTTTGAAGCAATCCAGTATGATGTGCATGATGCGTACACTCGAAGAATGCGCCTTGCTGAGTATGACTTCCGTCAGAAACGCTCGCCTTGTTTTTGTGTCCCAAAGGCCTCACTACGGCCATGACTAAGTCCTTTAAACTTGCTTGTCCCACTAACAAAAAGTCAGAGAACAAGCAGCATGCAGCTTTTTGTCTGAAGTCCGCCTCTAGACACCAGTCAAATCCTGAACAAAAAAAACCCACCGGTTTTTGCTAGACACCAGCTCTCTAACCCAAAGGCCTCTGATCGCACGCACGCCCGACCCGGAAAAAGTCGCCAGGAGTGTCTTGAGTTCTATGAGTTCCAGATGGGCGACACCATCCAAAGCGAAGGATCTCACGGAGCGTGCCGCGGGGGTTTTTCAATTTCGGGGGTTCACTCGGAGGGCCCTTGTCAAGTTCGAACTGCACGAACACCAAACAAATGGAACCAGCGCCACCTGCACCAAACAAATGGAACAACATGAGTTTGCTTTCCTAGGACCTGAAAATGCACCGTTGCCTCATTGCTGGCAGCTGCTCCATGGAAAATCTGCAGCGACCTGCAGGGCTCTGCTTGGGGATGGGCATAACCCGCATTTTTGCATCGCTACTCCATGGAAAATCGCAGATCAGCGATCTGCAAAGCTTTGCTTGGAGTTGTTTGGGGCTTGCTTGCATAACCCGCATCATTTGCACTGCTGTCTTGCGGGGCAGATTGCTTGGGCATCATGCACATCTTTGCCCCGCCGCTGCAGGGAAAAGCTGCAGGTCTGGGGTGTGCTGGGCATTGCCCGCATCATTTGCATCGCTGTGTCATGAAACATTTGCAGGGCCCATGAAAAATCTGCAGGTTGCCAACCTGCAGGGCTGTGCTGTGGGTTGTTTGGGGCGGTTTGGGGTGTGCTGGGCATTGCCCGCATCATTTGCACCGCTGCCCCATGAAGAATCTGCAGGTTGCCAACCTGCAGGGCTATGTTTGGATTGGGTTGAGTATCGCCCGCATCGTTTGTACCGCTGCCCCCCATGCAAGATCTGCAGATTGCCAACCTGCAGGGCTATATGGGTTGTTTGGGGCGGTTTGGTGTCCTTGGCTGCCCGCTTGCCCCATGAACAATCTGCAGGTTACCAACCTGCAGGGCTATGCTGTGGGTTGTTTGGATTGGCTTGAGTATCGCCCGCATCGTTTGTACCGCTCCCCCATGAACAATCTGCAGGTTGCCAACCTGCAGGGCTGTGCTATGGGTTGCCCGCATCATTGCACCGCTTGCCCCATGCAGGTTGCCAACCTGCAGGGTTATGCTATGGGTTGTTTGGGGCGGTTTGGGGTGTGCTGGGCATTGCCCGCATCATTTGCACCGCTTGCCCCTTGAAGAATCTGCAGGTTGCCAACCGTTTGGGGCGGTTTGGTGCCCCATGAACAATCTGCAGGTTACCAACCTGCAGGGCTATGATGTGGGTTGTTTGGATTGGCTTGAGTATCGCCCGCATCGTTTGTACCGCTCCCCCATAAACATTCTGCAGGTTGCCAACTGCAGGGCTATGCTATGGGTTGTTTGGGGCGGTTGGCACTGCCCGCATCATTGCACCGCTTGCCCCATGAACAATCTGCAGGTTGCCAACCTGCAGGGCTATGCTGCGGGTTGTTTGGATTGGCTTGGCATCGTTTGTACCGCTACCCAATGGAAGATCCGCAGGTTGCCAACCTGCAGGGCTATGCTGGGCATGGCCCGCATCATTTGCACCGCTTGCCCCATGAACAATCTGCAGGTTGCCAACCTGCAGGGCTATGTTTGGATTGGGTTGAGTATCGCCCGCATCGTTTGTACCGCTGCCCCCCATGCAAGATCTGCAGATTGCCAACCTGCAGGGCCATATGGGTTGTTTGGGGCGGTTTGGTGTCCTTGGCTGCCCGCTTGCCCCATGAACAATCTGCAGGTTACCAACCTGCAGGGCTATGTTTGGATCGGGTCCGCATCGTTTGATCTGAAGATTGCCAAGCTGCAGGGCTATATGGGTTGTTGGGGCGGTTTGGCGTGCTTGACACTGCCGGCATCATTTGCACCGCTTGCCCCATGAACAATCTGCCAACCTGCAGGGCTATGCTGTGGGTTGTTTGGATTGGCTTGAGTACCGCCCGCATCGTTTGTACTGCTGCTCCATGGAAGATCTGCAGGTTGGCAAACTGCGGGCTATTTTGGTCACAGTGCTTGCTTTGAATCGTTGTTTTTGAGGGTCGGCCGACCCGAAATCAGGACGCTAGAAATTGGAGGCTGGGGATTTCTGGTGAGACTCGGGGTGTTGAGTGATGCCATACTTTAGAGCAGAAAGTTTGGACATGTTAAGTACCATAGCTGGAGCGATTCCTCTTGTGACTTGCCTCGGCGCTGTGGTTCCAGCCCATGCCTCCAGATTCCCATCGGTGCTTGGGATGAGCAACTGCAGTTCTGGTTTCAGATTACCCCTAAAAAGGATTGATCCCCCTTTGGTTTTTGTTTTCAAGACCCTGAAAGCAATCGCACACCTATATCGCTAAGTGGTTTATTCCTTTTGGATCTATCTTAAAACTAAAAAACTAGAGGACGCTTGGCCCGAAAGCATTTTTCCACAGGTGCTCATCCAGCCGCGGAGGCACCTTTTTACATCGCTGCGGCGAGCGTGTCTGCGCGCGGCGATGCTCAGTGTGTATGGTCACATGAGAGCTCCATTTCATCATCCTACTTTCCTCTCGAACTGCGCCGCGCGATTTCTCACGAAAGTGGTCTGCGCGCAAGTTGCTCTCTGCAAGCTGCTGCGCGCAAGTGC
The DNA here is from genome assembly GCA_963377175.1 of Effrenium voratum. NCBI lineage: Eukaryota > Dinophyceae > Suessiales > Symbiodiniaceae > Effrenium > Effrenium voratum. The sequence continues at coordinate 148,110 of CAUJNA010003749.1, read as the reverse complement.
TCTGTGCAAGTTGCTCTGCGCAAGTGCTCTGAGCAAGTTGCTCTGCGCAAGTGCTCTGCGCCAGTTGCTCCGCGCAAGCGCGTTGCGCATGTGCTCTGCGCAAGTTGGTTTGTGCAAGTTGCTCTGCGCCTGCTCTGTGCAAGTTGCTCTGCGCAAGTGCTCTGAGCAAGTTGCTCTGCGCAAGGGCTCTGCGCCAGTTGCTCCGTGCAAGCGCTTTGCGCATGTGCTCTGTGCAAGTTGGTCTGTGCAAGTTGCTCTGCGCAAGTGCTTTGTGCAATTGTGCTCTGCGCAAGTTGCTCTGCGCAAGTGACTCTGCGCAAGTTGCTCTGCGCAAGTGCTGCCGGAGCTGCGGGGGTGTGCTCCGCGTACTACGTTTGTACTTAGAAGTTGCGATTCTCCAGCCGGAGCTGCGGGTGTGTGCTCCGCGTACTACGTTTGTACTTAAAAGTTGCGATTTTCCAGCCTGTTCTGCGGGAGCACGCTCCGCATACTACGTCTGTACTTAAAAATTGCGATTTTCCACCCGGAGCTGCAGGAGCACGCTCCGCGTACTACGTTTGTACTTAAAAGTTGCGATTTTCAAGCCGGAGCTGCGGGGTGTGCTCCGCGTACTACGTTTGTACTTAAAAGTTGCGATTTTCCAGCCTGAGCTGCGGAGCACGCTCCGCACACTACGTCTGTACTTAAAAGTTACGATTTTCCAGCCGGAGCTGCAGGAGCACGCTCCGCGTACTACGTTTGTACTTAAAAGTTGCGATTTTCCAGCCTGAGCTGCGGGAGCACGCTCCGCATACTACGTCTGTACTTAAAAGTTGCGATTTTCCACCCGGAGCTGCAGGAGCACGCTCCGCGTACTACGTTTGTACTTAAAAGTTGCGATTTTCAAGCCGGAGCTGCGGGGGTGTGCTCCGTGTACTACGTTTGTACTTAAAAGTTGCGATTTTCCAGCCTGAGCTGCGGGAGCACGCTCCGCACACTACGTCTGTACTTAAAAGTTGCGATTTTCCAGCCGGAGCTGCAGGAGCACGCTCCGCGTACTACGTTTGTACTTAAAAGTTGCGATTTCAAGCCGGAGCTGCGGGGGTGTGCTCCGCGTACTACGTTTGTACTTAAAAGTTGCGATTTTCCAGCCTGAGCTGCGGGCACGCTCCGCACACTACGTCTACTTAAAAGTTACGATTTTCCAGCCGGAGCTAGCACGCTCCGCTTACTACGTTTGTACTTACTGCGATTTTCCCGGAGCTGCAGGAGCACGCTCCGCGTACTACGTTTGTACTTAAAAGTTGCGATTTTCAAGCCGGAGCTGCGGGGTGTGCTCCGCGTACTACGTTTGTACTTAAAAGTTGCGATTTTCCAGCCTGAGCTGCGGGAGCACGCTCCGCACACTACGTCTGTACTTAAAAGTTACGATTTTCCAGCCGGAGCTGCAGGAGCACGCTCCGCGTACTACGTTTGTACTTAAAAGTTGCGATTTTCCAGCCTGAGCTGCGGGAGCACGCTCCGCATACTACGTCGGTACTTAAAAATTGCGATTTTCCACCCGGAGCTGCAGGAGCACGCTCCGCGTACTACGTTTGTACTTAAAAGTTGCGATTTTCAAGCCGGAGCTGCGGGGGTGTGCTCCGCGTACTACGTTTGTACTTAAAAGTTGCGATTTTCCAGCCTGAGCTGCGGGAGCACGCTCCGCACACTACGTTGTACTTAAAAGCTGCGATTTTCAGCCGGAGCTGCAGGAGCACGCTCCGCGTACTACGTTTGTACTTAAAAGTTGCGATTCTCCAGCCGGAGCTGCGGGGGTGTGCTCCGCGTACTACGTTTGTACTTAAAAGTTGCGATTTTCCAGCCTGAGCTGCGGGAGCACGCTCCGCACACTACGTCTGTACTTAAAAGTTACGATTTTCCAGCCGGAGCTGCAGGAGCACGCTCCGCGTACTACGTTTGTACTTAAAAGCTGCGATTTTCAAGCCGGAGCTGCCGCGGACCAGGGGGGAATCGAACCCGCGACCGCGGGATTGCGAAAGCAGGCGCGCAAACCACGAGACAACTTCCAAAGGCCGTTTCGCGAGCAAGAATATTGCACGGCGCCACAGCGAGAGCGCTTCGACACGCACAATCTCCGCAGAGGGTTCGCCGAGACTAAGACAAATTCGCACGGCGCCACAGCGAGAGCGCTTCGACACGATCTCCGCAGAGGGTCGCGCGCGCACCGCAGAAATCGTAAAAAGTCCTGAGTTTTTGAACCTCGACCACGCGAATCCGCAGAGGGTCGCGCGTGGCCAGCAGAAATCGTAAAAAGTCCCCAGTTTTTGAACCTCGACCACGCGAATCTCCGCAGAGGGTCTTGGCTCTATGTAACTTGGCTCTATGTAACTTGGCTCTATGTAACTTGGCTCTATGTAACTTGGCTCTATGTAACTTGGCTCTATGTAACTTGGCTCTATGTAACTTGTCCAAGGGCTTCGCACGGAAGAACCCTTCGCGATGCTTTCGGGAAAACACCACTCCCCCCCCAAAAAAAACATTTAATTTGGACTTGGGTCCTGGCGGTTTCGAGTGGTTTGACCTGCCAAAAGTTGTAAGAACCAACCCTGGTCCTTAGGGTGGTTTGAACATTTTTGAGGGTAACCTTCAAGCAGCTCGGTCTTTAGGGAGATCCAAAGGAAAGCCATTTCTTGTGACACATACCCATTTGGCGACGAGAACTTTCGTGGTTCCCAGGTACTTCTACATCGCCCACACGCCCGGCCTGGATGTGGTACTCCATGGGGTGAGTGTCCGGTGCCCATGTAGCCCGTCTCGCGCGTCCGTCGGATCCCAGGTATTTCCCACTACTGGGAAATTCGGACACCTGATTTTGATCGGCTGGGTTTATAACTATTTTTAACCCTCCCCCCTCCATTTTTGGTAAATCAGGCCCGGGTGTCCCTTCGTTGGAGTTCGCCTGGTGTCCCTTGGAATTAACATGGTTTCCGCATTGGTTTGGGTTGCCTGACATCGAACTCAAGGTCAGCAGCCTGGCTGCAGGGCAGACCTTTGGAGAGATGGCTCTGCTGCAGAAGCCGGGGCGCCCATGTCGACGGGGTTGAGAAATGAGGCACGCAGGGTGCCCAGTTTAGGTTGGTTTGAAAGGAACCACAACCGCAGTTTTGGGGTGCCAAAAATCAAAGACCCGAGGCCAACCATTCTTGACCCAAATCGGCGCTGACACCGAGAAAGGAAGGATGGCGCTCTGAGTTCTTTCCCCGCATTGAAAAGCTCAAGCGTCACCGCAAATTTTTGCAAACATCACATGTCTGGGCGGTTTGTAAGCGGTATCTTCCTTTCAGCGAGGTGGTCGGGTGGTAGAAATCCTGAGCCATCCGGCTCCATTTCCCCTTCAAAGTTTGGTTAGGGAAGGCAAAAGACACCGTGCACTGTCCCCCGCATTGGCGAGACAAGACTAATGTTACACTTCCTTTATTAATGGTCCCCTCTATTGTAGCAAATTATTTGCGCCATTCAGGATCTTGTGACTGTTTTGGGGTCCTCAATTGAGCAATTCCCCCTTTAAAACTAAAAGGCTGAGGCCAGATCAGGAGAGAAAAAACAGAGCCTGTTTTTCTCTTCTTCTTTTTTTTTTGGGGGGGGGGCTCCTCCTAAACTCTCCCCAGCTCAAAGGTTAGAATGGCTCACCCTAAGCTTCCCCAGCTCAAAAGTTAAAGCCCTGAGATTTAGGAGTTTCATTTTGCAAGTTGTTCCCAAACCATCAAAATTAAGATAACTTCTTTACAAAAAAGTGAGGGCAATCAGTCACACAAAGGGGGTGCCCATGAGATGCCCTGCTCCTCTTTAGTCTGACTGTTTTGTGGTCCTCTTTAGTGTCCACATGGGTTTGGGGGTTGCTTTTCAACTGAAAACTAAAGCCTCAGCCTTTTAGTTTGAGAGGGTGGGTCATTCTATGGGAATCTGAGGGTCAGCCTTGGCAATACGAAAGTAAGTACTGTCCCTCCCAGACCCCCAGGATCTCGCTGAAAGAGGGTCCCGCTGATTGGTCTTAAACTCCTAGCGGGGAGCGGGGGGGGGGTGTAAAGAGGGTCCAACATTACTGGACTTTGCCTTTGGGAATTCCAATTTAAAGATGAGTTGCTGTTTGCTGTGATTTGGTTGGGTACATGCAAAGAGCCTTCTCAGAGAAAGGGTTATCAAGAGTGATCCCAAAGTGGGCCGAAAAAGGAGTGACCATCTTCAAATGGACCTGGCCCGGTTGCATTGCCTTCGGCGCTTGGGGCCTTGGGGGCAAACTTTGCCCCTGTCTTTCGGGTCTCAAACGCCGCCCATCCCCGCCCCGCCCATCCCCGTCCTTGGCCGACATCTTCCGAGAGAGGGGTGTGGCCGCCAAACATGCAAGTGTCCTCTAGACAAACTCATTCCAAGCTTTCCACCCATAGCTGTCAGGGCCCAAACACTTTCCGGCCAAACTGTTGGCCCAAGGAACACTTTCAGACCTCCGACAAAACTCCAGCCGCTTTGGCCAATCGTCCTTCGACCCTTCGACCTTCAGCGCGGCGCGTTGCGAGGTGCCCCCACAGCTGCTCGGTGGTGGCCTCCCGCTGCGCCGGCGTCTGGGCCGCCGAGAGCCGCCTCGTTCGGGAGGCGACGAGTCGGCGAGTCGGCGAGTCGGCTGTTGGGTGTGTCCCACTCGGCCGAGCGGCGGGGGAAACCTCCGAAAAAGGAAGACGCCCGTTTTTGCAGGGGTCCCTATAGGATTCCAGTTTAACGCGTTTGAGTCAGATTAATTACGCCTCACTTTTGGGACTAATTGCAGGTGGTTGTTTCGCAAGTCGTCCACAGCTTCCTTTTTTCGGAATGTGACTCGAGAGGTGTCATGCAATTGTGCTATCCTTAGCGCGAACCCCGTATGTGCAACTTGAGATGCCGGGACTCAGACGGGTCATTGCTAAATATGGGGACACCTGTTCTGCACTGAAGAGAACCATGCACGAATGTTGGGATGTCACCCCTTTTTTGGGGGTTGTATAAAGGAAAAACCCAAGGAAAATTCCACCCCTGGCAAGTTTGCCTATGAGACAAAGTGTGAGCACTTGACAGTCCAGTACTTTCCCGTGCGTTCGAACTAGGCGATCTTGTCGGCCGTGACGAGACAGGCGGGGTTTGTCCCCGCGTTTGCGCACCTCGTTTGGGCGTTTACAAAATGGGTCTGTCCAAAATCCCGGACCCTTAAAGTTGGCGGTGTTCCCATTTTGTTACCTTCGAAAACACCCCAAAACGGGTACCATCAAAAATGGCACACCCAAACCAGGGGCCTGTTTATTGTACGTTGTCGAAGGGAAACCTCAAGTTGAAACATCAATCATATTTCTATGGGTCTCGATTACATCCTCTATTTTTTTTGACACCCAGAAGCGTACCGGGCATCATGGGCGAAGCCCCTCAAGCATGGTGGACAAAAATATAAATCCCCAGCATGTGCGAAGCATGTTATGTTCACTGGAGATGTTCCTTTGTGAGCTACCGCAAAAAAAATGCTATAAGGGATGCATCCTGGCCGGTACAAACTCTAAAACGAAGGATGATTATTTTGCGGCTTTTGCGGCTTTTGCAGGGCGCCAAACGAAGGCCAGAAGAAGCCTAAACAAAGCCCTTGTTCACCAGAGTTTGGCTTTGTGAATATTGGCTCCGTGGAGCTCCGGATGAGACCGGAAGACTACGGGAAGGCTGCAGGAAGAGAGGAAGATTACTGGAAGACCCCGGGAACACAACAGGCAGAGTTCCGGAACACTAGAGGAAGAGACTATTTATTCACCAAAAGCCCTGAAAAACGAAGGCGAGTCTTTACCATGAAGGACAGAAAGAGATATACCCTCCATGGAACGTGAGGTTCGGGTTCTTTTAGAGGGACCTGTCAGGTTTAGGACACGGATCGGGAACCTGGCTCGAGCTGCTTGATTTGCGGTTGCCCGCAGTGGGCAACCTGTAACAATGGTTTCCTTAGGGTTTCCCGTGGGAAAAACTTCTCCAAGAATGGGACCCTCAAAAAAAGAGACACCCGGTTCTATCCAAAGCGGAAGGGGCTTGCACATGCAGTTCTGGGTTCTGCCTCGGTTCTTGGTGCCTCGGAACCACAGGGGAAAGGAGGCATGTGATCGCCGTATAGCCATAGGGTCCACACCCCAGTTTCCCTTTGAGCGCACCCCTCTAAAAAACTTTAGCTCTAAACAATTGGACATTGCTCACAAACGGGACATCCAATTTGCTCAGGTCTGGATCAGGTCATTGGAGAGTCCAGGAAGTCTCGGGATACACTCGATTGCTCAGGTGGAAGATGTCAGGTCTTTCCTGGACTCCGTGCGCCTGGGATCGATCCACTGAACTCGCCACTTTGGGACAAATTGAAGGACCATCAACTTACGTCTTAAAAACACAACTTTTCAACTTTTTGGGTAACATGGGCTATATGTCTGTAAAAGATTAACTTCCCCAGTGCTTGGAGTTTTAGGGGTAAGTCAAGAGATACAAGCGCGGGAGATGTCAAGGCGCGGGCATTTCAGTCAGCAACGCGGTGAGAGTCATTCAAACTAAATGTACCTGCGCCAGTCCGTGGTTTCCGTCCTTTTTTTTGGGGGGGCCAGTTGAAGCTTAGAGTGACATCCTCGAGTTGACCCCGTGAATGCTTCAAGGGATTTCCCCCCAAACGTAGATTTGAGAGGCCCTTGCACAAAATCTGCCAGGTACCCATCCTGCAAGGCCTGTCCGCGCGCGAGCTTGATTGCGTGGCGGATATGCCGGAGCCTCACCCCCGAACCTTTGGATGCCCCTTGCGATGGTTCTGTTTGCTCGTTCATTCCCCGCTCCCCTGCCCGAAATCAGCAGAACAAAGATGCAGGATGAAATGACCAAGCACCGAATTTTGCATAGCCCTACACTTTTCGGGGCGAGTTCTCAATGCTTTTCAGCGAATTCTCTCTCCAAATCACAGACTTCCACTTGGGATGTTGGGTCCCTGCTTTTGTAGTTCCACATAAAGGCTCTCTTGGAATGAGTTTTCTCTGCTCCAAAACTCCTGAGTTTGGTTCCCTGAAAGCACATAATGTCAAGCTTCATCATCCCAGTGGATTCCACCCTCATCCGCCGAGATGGCCAGGTTGCTGCTTTTGTCCAACCAAATCACCCTTGTCACAGTTGGCTGAACAATCCAGGGTCCCAATTCTTGTTCCGCCCCTTTGCAACCTGTTTTTCGGTGATTTCCTTTCCAGTTGATCAGGGTCTAGTTCCGCTTTTCTTATTTTGGCCACCACCCCACCCACGTCGCCTTCGGTCGATGTTTCCAGTGGATCAGGGCCTTCCGATTTTTTCCGCCACCACCCCACCTAGGTCCACCTACGGCGTGCCCTTTTGCCGTGACTTTTTTGGGGTTGTGGGTTCCCCTCCTAAAAATCGACGTCCTGAAAAGAAAAAACCGTATATACCAACTTATTACTAAATCTGTATTTTAAGATAGACTAGAGAATAAAATAGACACAGCCGAAAAAAGTTGGTACCAACTTCTACCCTCTCAAACCTGGAGGACCCACCCACCCCACCGCTTCGCTTCGCCGGCTTCGAGGTCGGTGGTGAAGACCTTCGAGGTGGGGGAGGCGCCGGCGGGCGGCGCAGGGAGTTCCGAGCTGAACCACGGCTTCCTGGTGAAGAGCGGGCGCCTGGAGGTGCAGTACTTCGGCGAGGAGGACGCGGCTCGTCGCTCGCTCGGAAGGTTTGTGAACGTCGAAGAGGGGTCGAAGCGGGGGGGGCGGAGGGGTCCGAGATGGAGAAATTCAGGGGTGGTTTCTGAAACGGGAAATGGTCCTGGTTCAATGGATCCGACATGGAGAAATTCGAGAAATTCGGGGTGTCGAAGAGGGAAAATTGGGGGCCACCACCCCTCCCCCCCAGGTTTGGAAGGTAATTATTTTTGATGGAACATGGATGAGAGCGACCCGAAACCCGCAGGAAACTTGGGCTGCCTGCTGGTCTGGGTGTCTCGAAGGGGCGTTGTTGGAGAGCACTCATGGTACCGGTAGACCCCCCCTTAAAAAAGGGGTTGTCCACCCCCTAAACAAAGGGGTTTTCCCTCCTTTAGGGAACACCCATTGGTTCTAAAGGGAAAGGGAAACCACTCACCCGGCGCATCTAGGTCACACTGAACTTTGCAGTGAGGGTCTCAAGCTGCTTCCTCCGATTTGTGGGGCCCATGCCATCCCGGCAAAGGCCCCCGGAGCGGATTGTTGAAGTCCACACAAGGCAAAGTGAGGCCACGCTTGAGGCCTATGGGACTCATGATGTGTCGCGTCCAGCAAACTTAAGATATGTCAAGATTACATTGAGAGTGCTAAAGTTAGACACTCTTACTTGATGGACTACCGCCTGGATTCAACCAGTATTAAAAGGTGCTATTCGGACCACAATTTTGTTTTGTTTTACTTTGTTCATAGCCACTTTGTGCATAGCTTTAATTATCAGGCCACCTCCAATCAGGGCACCAGCTGAGGTTGGGCCAACGCTTGGCCAGTTTATGGACATGTGGCAATGGGCGTGTCTCAACATAGGGACCACCCTTTGTGTGACTCGACCTCTTGCTTCTGAGAACTGGGTCTGTGTCAGAGTCAGGGACCCCTTCTTTGGATGGTTTTTAAAGGGAAACCGCAAGGGTATTTTAATTATATCGCCCATCCCACCCATTAAAGCAAGAGACATGAATCACCATCCCCCCAAAAGAAGACTTGAAGGAGATGAATCACCATCCCCCCAAGAGAAGACTTGAAGGAGATGAATCACCATCCCCCCAAAAGAAGACTTGAAGGAGATGAATCACCATCCCCCCAAAAGAAGACTTGAAGGAGATGAATCACCATCCCCCCAAAAGAAGACTTGAAGGAGATGAATCACCATCCCCCCAAAAGAAGACTTGAAGGAGATGAATCACCATCCCCCCAAAAGAAGACTTGAAGGAGATGAATCACCATCCCCCCAAAAGAAGACTTGAAGGAGATGAATCACCATCCCCCCAAAAGAAGACTTGAAGGAGATGAATCACCATCCCCCCAAAAGAAGACTTGAAGGAGATGAATCACCATCCCCCCAAAAGAAGACTTGAAGGAGATGAATCACCATCCCCCCAAAAGAAGACTTGAAGGAGATGAATCACCATCCCCCCAAAAGAAGACTTGAAGGAGATGAATCACCATCCCCCCAAAAGAAGACTTGAAGGAGATGAATCACCATCCCCCCAAAAGAAGACTTGAAGGAGATGAATCACCATCCCCCCAAAAGAAGACTTGAAGGAGATGAATCACCATCCCCCCAAAAGAAGACTTGAAGGAGATGAATCACCATCCCCCCAAAAAGACTTGAAGGAGATGAATCACCATCCCCCCAAAAGAAGACTTGAAGGAGATGAATCACCATCCCCCCAAAAGAAGACTTGAAGGAGATGAATCACCATCCCCCCAAAAGAAGACTTGAAGGAGATGAATCACCATCCCCCCAAAAGAAGACTTGAAGGAGATGAATCACCATCCCCCCAAAAGAAGACTTGAAGGAGATGAATCACCATCCCCCCAAAAGAAGACTTGAAGGAGATGAATCACCATCCCCCCAAAAGAAGACTTGAATGAATCACCATCCCCAAAAGAAGACTTGAAGGAGATGAATCACCATCCCCCCAAAAGAAGACTTGAAGGAGATGAATCACCATCCCCCCAAAAGAAGACTTGAAGGAGATGAATCACCATCCCCCCAAAGAAGACTTGAAGGAGATGAATCACCATCCCCCCAAAAGAAGACTTGAAGGAGATGAATCACCATCCCCCCAAAAGAAGACTTGAAGGAGATGAATCACCATCCCCCCAAAAGAAGACTTGAAGGAGATGAATCACCATCCCCCCAAAAGAAGACTTGAAGGAGATGAATCACCATCCCCCCAAAAGAAGACTTGAAGGAGATGAATCACCATCCCCCCCCCCAAAAAAAAAAATACAAAGAAATGAACATCACCACCCCCCAACAAAAAAATAAACAATAAACAAAGAAGAAGAGATCCATCCCCCCCCCCCCCGTCCCCCCAAAAAAAAGAGAGGAAGATGAACATCACCCCCTCCAGATTCAACCACCAAAGGAGGTTTCGTCCGTCCCATGTCCGCAGGAGCTCGCGAGGGTCGGGGACTGCATTGGCCCGGCGCCTGGCTGGCGGATGGCGAAAAAGAAACCCAGACGGATCAGTTTCTCATAAAGCGGTCAACCAAAACATGGACCCGGTTTGGCATTGGCTTACAGTTTAATGAGGGGGATTAGAAAGGGGAAAGACCCATTTTGAGGGTTGCCCTATTTTGAGACACAACCAAAAGTTACCCGGGTTGTATCCTAACTTGAGGTGTTTGGTTGCCTGGAAAAACATGTTGAAGAGCAAACACTTTTAGGTCGCAGTGGTTTCCCCTTAAACCGCAATTCAGAAGCTTACTTTGAGGAAGCCACTTTGATGGACCCGATTGACTCGCCCCAAAGCCGCTTCGGAAGCCAAATGAATCAACCGGTGTCCTTTCTAGTTCCCATTTTCCAAGGATCTTGTTGCATCGAGTCAAAATTTTCCAGAGATCTTGTTGAATTGAGTCAACATTTTCCAAGGATCTTGTTGAATTGAGTCAAAATTTTCCAGAGATCTTGTTGAATTGAGTCAACATTTTCCAAGGATCTTGTTGAATTGAGTCAAAATGTTCCAGAGATAGGATCTGGTTGCATTGAGCCAACATTTTCCAGAGATCTTGTTGCATTGAGTCAAAATGTTCCAAGGATCTGGTTGCATTGAGCCAAAATTTTCCAGAGATCTGGTTGCACTGAGTCAAAATGTTCCAAGGATCTTGTTGCATTGAGTCAAACAGATCAAACCAGCCTTACCCATTGGCGCGATGCAAAGTGCGGACCGACCCTTCGGCTCGGAGAAGGTCGGCGGACCTTTTGGGTTTCGGAAACGTGGGCGTTTGCAACGGTCTCCGGACCTATCCTCCAAGCCCTCAAACCAGCCAAGATGACATGTCGCAAAGCATGGGCAATGTCCCACGTGTTTTTCTGTTGGTAGTTTGAGGGTTCATCAGCGGGGAGTTGCAGAACTCGATCCACTTGTGTGAGGTCAGCGGGCGCTGCTGTATGGTGACACTTCATCGGTCCACTCCCCGGAGTACGCTGATCTTGGGGAAATTGCTGGACCTCTGAAGGTGACCGTGAGGGATTCGCGAAAAAGTTGCGGGTTCCGTACATGTCCCCTCTGCATCACCCCACAAAGGGGAAACTCACTTAAAATCGGTCTAAAAAGCTGAAGTTGAAAACCACCGAAAGGGGAAACATAGGGAGGATTTCTGGCAAAACAGGGTAGCGCTCAGAATAGAGCAAACAAGATATATGAGCAACTCTCAGCGTTCACCGTCATCTAGATTTCAAAGGGAATGACGACATTGGGTACAGGCACCTGATTATCATTACACTCGAACAACTTATTAACGGTTCATGTTTGTGAGGGAAAACAAGCAATAAGCCTTGGCACACATGTCTGCGTGCTGAAACCAGAAATCGACAACCCTGCCGCCCTGAGGATAGTTTGACGACCAGATGTTTCTCAGGGGCTTCTACTTCTGCCACATTCCATATGTGTGTCCCGAAATTGACAGCACCTGAGGGTCGGCCAACAATCTCTTTGTCATCCCCCCCCCATGCATGTGACTCAGGACCCCTCAATACGGTGCCGTGCTTGGACCATGGTACATCTGGGTTTGTCTTTTTGTGAGTGTCCCTTCTTGGATGGTTTTGCAGGGCTTAGGGAAAGCCAGCATGTTTGGGGTTTCTCCTATTTTAAGACACACCTTCATACGGCTTTGCCTCCTGATGTTTGTTTTTTTAACGCTCGGAGGTGAGCGTTCGAGTGGTGCAGCGCTGCGAGCTCGTGATCGTGAATGCCTTCCTGGCACTGATTTGCCATATTGGCGTCCAAAGAGATCTGGTTGGACGTGCAAGGGTTCCATTCAGTTTGGTTCTAATCATGTACCATTGCCATATCGTGATGTACTTTTATACGTCTGCATTTGTACGTCTATATTCATATGTCCAAAAGGACACGTCGAGGCAGAGCAAGTGCCTCATGTGCAAGCCGGGCTTGGTTAACAATGGTTTTTGAGCGGTTGTCAAAGTTAAGAACTCCCGCTTGAAGGTGGACCAGCATGAAGCCAAGGTCCTTTTTGTTGACACAGCCCCATGTCTTGCAGGTGACATGAAGACTTGAGCTTTAGTTACCTAGGATTCTTTGGGTAACCGGGTAGCTTCAGATTGCCTGTGAAGCTGTCCCACTTCAATTCGCGACTGGAAGTGATTGCATCGCTGCGCCGGAGTGGTTCTATGACATTACCTTGGGGACCCGAATGCCCATTGAACATGAAATGTCTTTCCAGGGTTGACATCTGGAAGGAGTAAGGGGGGGTCCCCCAAGCTCCTGCATTGTCACAACCTGTCATGCTGTTCTATGTCCATGTATTACTTCATAAGGAGCACATTTCAACCAACTGAAGCAAGCTCGTTCCTGATGCGCCCGCAGAGCACCAAATGATTATGTGATATAGCATCCTGCAAGTGGAGCAAAGATGTCAGGCGCGGAAGCTGCGGCAGCTGGTGGGCAAGAACGAAGCGGCCATCAAACTCCAACAAGGGCGTTTGATGCCGGCGGCTCAGAGATCCGAACAGAACCAGAGCTAAAACCATAGGCGGGAGATCATGGCTGTTGCTCCGAATGGCGGCGTTTTTTTTTTTTTTTGTCATTGCCAGACTTAGCTTGCGCTTCAACTCCTTCTTTTGCGGCTTTCCACCATTTTCCCTTTCAACCAGCGAAAAGTGATCACTTTTGGCAGGGGGTGGGATCCGTTTGGCCAAGGTTTGATACGGACAGCGCCCCATTTGGGATGGACTCGAAATGTGTCGACCCCAACTCCCCTTAGCCAGGCACAAGTCGCGGTGGCCATGTGCCCTGCGATCCTCCCACGAACCTGGAACTTACCAGCAGAATCTCGTGGCAAAATCGTCTTCCGGGAGGTTTGTTTGTGGAGAATTCGGAGGGTACCCTCCAAAAGTCACACACTCCATATGCTGAAAAGAATCCTGATCGAGGTCGAGCTTGCTGGCCTCGCCAGCGCTTGCAGCGACCTCAGTTTGCCGGAAAAACTGTGGGGTTCCCTCTGCTTGCCGAACCAGGGCGGGGCCTTCCAAAAACCTAGACACCCAGCTGTGCCTGTTTTTTTAGGGCCTTGTTTTTTTGGAGGGGCAAGGCTTGCCCCTCCAAGATTAGACTACCCCAAAAAAGACCGCCAGTGTGTTCTGTGACCAGTTGGACACCCCAAAGGAACGGCTCCCCAAAAAAAACACTGCGCCTACAGGGCTTCGGCCCGAAGGGTCCGATGGAATGGAAAAGTCGGAAGTGAACCATCCCTGGTAACTTCCGTTCAGTCCTCTTTCCATTCCCAAGTCCGCGGAGATTCCCAATCGAAGCCGCAAAAGGACGCATCCCTCGCCAGACTGAACTCACCTTTTGAATTTGGCCGCTTTGGGGGTTTCTATCAGTTTCATTGGTCACCAGTTGTTTTTGTTTGTTGTTTTTTATTCATGTCCCAACTAAAAGCGTGTGTTTTTTTTGTGGTCTCCAGCTCGCTTCGAGGTCTTGGGCTCGTTTTTCCTTGTCCAAACCCTTGCGCGGCGGTCAGCCGCGCAGCCGCAGGCTGGCTCGGAGCTGGTGCCGGAGATCTCCAAGTCCCTGGAGCTCTGCGAGTACCTGCCAGGCGCCGAAGCGCCGCGATCCGATGCGAGCCGCGACGCGCGCCGAAGCGAGCCGCAAGGCCCATGGCGTGGTAAGCCCAGGACTTTTCTTTGCCGGGGTGGGTGGCCTTGTTATATGCGGGAAACCCACAGGAGTTTGTTTTTTCTTGTCTTTTTTTTTGGGGGGGGAGGGTCCGATTTCTGAAAGTCATTTAGGTTGAGATTTGCTCCAAATGGAGGGGGTCTCTTTTTTGAGAGGAACCCATCTGAACAGCGTGGTCAAAAATCGTCTATGGTGCACTTGGGAGGGCCCGGGAACCATCTCTGGTTTCCTCTAAGGGATCCGTAGGTTCATTCCCACGCCCCCTCTTCATTCCCGAACGGCAAGTTTGGATTCAAAATGGTGGGTCCCCTACTCCAAATGTACACTTCTGTGAGGGTATGACATGGGGATGTATCATGGAAAATCCGGCTTTTGCAAATACACCCTAAGCCAAGCGGCTATTTGGAGGGGATGGCAAGAGGGAATGGCTCCGAACTGAGCCATCTCTTGCAAATTCCTCGGGAATTCCTATAGCTGTCCCTCAAAAGACCCGCGTGCCTAGTCCTTTTTGTCATGATCAAATATCCCAGTGGCCTTCTCGGCCATTGAAATGGTGTGGTCTTGAAACATCTTGAGGTGGCTTAGGTATGAAGCACCCGGCTGTTTCGCAAAAGTCAACGAAGTGTGTGGTATACAACTGAGGCTGGTTGCCCAGGAAGATTTGAGAATCACTCTGGGGATTTCTCAAGATGGACCCCTTGTTGGTTAGTATATCAAGGCAAAAAAACTAAGAGGACGCCATGGAAACCAAGTGGAAACCAAACATTTCATGTTTCTCAAAATGGAGCCCAAAGCCACATGGGGTTGCAAGCGTGTCACGCTTGAACCAACTTGGCGCAGGTGCGAGGATCCCGGCCTCCATTGGGCTCTTTGTGGTTTTGGACGGCACGGTGCAGGCGCGAAGTTCTGATGTCAGCGAGCGGGAGCCCAATTTGGGGCGGGGTAGCAGATGCGTTTTTCGAGTTCGGATGATTTTTTTCCCGTTTTTTTTGGGGGGGGATGCGTTGGCTCGTTTCTTGCCGGGCGCCGTAGCTCCAATCCTATAGATTCCGAAGGCCCAGCAGATTTCAAGTAACCCTTCAGCATGCTCCTCTCGGGTTTTTCGGGTGGTTCCATTGGTGACTATACAGAATGGAATCTGGGCTGCATGCTGAATCATGTTGGGTCACGAAAAAAACAACGGGTTCATCTTTTCAGCGGGTCCCCTCTGTTCAAGCCGGGGTGTCAATATTGATTGGCCCCGTTGGGTTGCGAAAGGGTAGCCAACAGGACAGCTGCGAGTTTTGGAGGACCCGTTCCTTTGTGGCCATGAGTTTTCATGAAGAAAAGCCCAAGCCAGCGGTCTGCCCAGCGGTCTGCCGTGGGTTTTCCCAGGCAAAACACACAGGCACATATACCCATACCCATTTTAAAGTTAAGTAGGCAACCACCTCAAAAGTGCTTGGACTTGTTTATCCCCACCGAACTCTGTCCACCAAAGGGTCCACCCCTCAATTTCACCCCTGGGTCTGCTTCAACCAAAAACACGCTTGCCCTGGAAGATACTATACCCAAAACACCATGGGAACACGGGAAGATCCCCAAACCACCATGGGCACACGTCCCTTCCCCCCCCCCGCCGTAAAGCCGCCCGGCGCGGAGCCGCTTTCGCGTCTTTCGCGTCAGTTGGGCCAACGCCCCGCCCTGCGGGTGCTGCGCCCCGGCCACGCGGAGCTGCCGCCGGCCGCGCGGTCAGGCGCTGGCCCGGGGAAAAAGTCGGGGGACGTCCCAATGAGGCCGCACCAAAATCAGGGGGTACGCACCAAAATAAAAAGCTGCCCCAAATTGATAAGGGGGTTGAAAGGGAGGTTCCGATGTTGTTCACAGGGCTTCCGAAGTTGTTTAGGGGGTACCCGAAATTATACGGGGGGTTGAAATTGGGAGGTTCCCGATTTTTTGAAGGGGCTCCCGAAGTTGTTTAGGGGGTTCCCGAAGTTGGTTTCCCGAAATTGGGGTGGTCGGGGGGTTCCCAGGAAAGGTTCCGGTAAAACCACCCCGAAGAGGTACCCTTCGAAAACACTCCGAAGACAACACACCAAACATAATATAAGGTGATGAACAGTTACAAGCACGTTGCTTCTATGATCATGCCTGAATGGTGGTTTTGCAGTGCCACACAAACCCATTCCAAATCTTCAGCGCCTTGCACCACGCAGACACAGTGTCCCAAAGTTCCGGAGAGGAGGTGAATAAGAAACAATTCGAACACAGTACAGGTGCATTTGGGACTCCAAGTGAGGCAAGCGGAACGTGCATCATTTGGGATTTTACTAGCAGTTTTGCAGTTGTGCGGTTGGTGCGGTTCTTAGTGACCTCACACCGTACGTTTTGACGTTGGCAACGCGCGTTGCCAAAACGCGCGTTTCAGAGCTCCCGTTTTGCACGTTTTGGGGAATACGGCAGTCTGGCGATTGCCGGGCGACTTAGATGCTTTTTTTACCCTGGAATAAAAACATATGAGCCACGGACAAAACACGCGTAGACCACTTTATCAAGACGGGGCACGCTTTTGAGTAACACATCCCAAAACCATGGAAAACGATGAGGTCTCCCCCAAAAACGATGACCCTTAACGAACACACGGCTCTGTAAATACGACACTTGTACTGAGAAGTTGCGATTTTCGAGCTGGAGATGCGGAAGTGTACTTCGCGTACAGCCTAGGCTTGTACTACAAAGCTGCGATTTTCGAGCTGGAGCTGCGGAAGTGTACTTCGCGTACTAGACTTGTACTACAAAGTTGCGATTTTCGAGCTGGAGCTGCGGAAGTGTACTTCGCGTACTAGACTTGTACTACAAAGTTGCGATTTTCGAGCTGGAGATGCGGAAGTGTACTTCGCTTACTAGACTTGTACTACAAAGTTGCGATTTTCGAGCTGGAGCTGCGGAAGTGTTCTTCGCGTACTAGACTTGTACTGCAAAGTTGCGACTTTCGAGCTGGAGCTGCGGAAGTGTACTTCGCGTACTAGACTTGTACTACAAAGTTGCGATTTTCGAGCTGGAGATGCGGAAGTGTACTTCGCGTACTAGACTTGTACTACAAAGTTGCGATTTTCGAGCTGGAGATGCGGAAGTGTACTTCGCGTACTAGACTTGTACTACAAAGTTGCGATTTTCGAGCTGGAGCTGCGGAAGTGTACTTCGCGTACTAGACTTGTACTACAAAGTTGCGATTTTCGAGCTGGAGCTGCGGAAGTGTACTTCGCGTACTAGACTTGTACTACAAAGTTGCGATTTTCGAGCTGGAGATGCGGAAGTGTACTTCGCGTACTAGACTTGTACTACAAAGTTGCGATTTCGAGCTGGAGCTGCGGAAGTGTACTTCGCGTACTAGACTTGTATACAAAGTTGCGATTTTCGAGCTGGAGCTGCGGAAGTGTACTTCGCGTACTAGACTTGTACTACAAAGTTGCGATTTTCGAGCTGGAGATGCGGAAGTGTACTTCGCGTACTAGACTTGTACTACAAAGTTGCGATTTTCGAGCTGCGGAAGTGTACTTCCGTACTAGACTTGTACTACAAAGTTGCGATTTTCGAGCTTCGGAAGTGTACTTCGTACTAGACTTGTACTACAAAGTTGCGAGCGAGCTGGAGATGCGGAGCTGCGAGATGCGGAAGTGTACTTCGCGTAGACTTGTACTTTCGCGAGCTGGAGCTGCGGAAGTGTACTTCGCGTACTAGACTTGTACTACAAAGTTGCGATTTTCGAGCTGGAGCTGCGGAAGTGTACTTCGCGTACTAGACTTGTACTACAAAGTTACGATTTTCGAGCTGAAGATGCGGAAGTGTACTTCGTGTACTAGACTTGTACTACAAAGTTGCGATGATCGAGCTGGAGATGCGGAAGTGTACTTCGCGTACTAGACTTGTATTACAAAGTTGCGATTTTCGAGCTGAAGATGCGGAAGTGTACTTCGCGTACTAGACTTGTACTACAAAGTTACGATTTTCGATCTGAAGATGCGGAAGTGTACTTCGCGTACTAGACTTGTACTACAAAGTTGCGAATTTCGAGCTGGAGATGCGGAAGTGTACTTCGCGTACTAGACTTGTACTACAAAGTTGCGATTTTCGAGCTGGAGCTGCGGAAGTGTACTTCGCGTACTAGACTTGTACTACAAAGTTGCGATTTTCGAGCTGGAGATGCGGAAGTGTACTTCGCGTACTAGACTTGTACTACAAAGTTGCGATTTTCGAGCTGGAGATGCGGAAGTGTACTTCGCGTACTAGACTTGTACTACAAAGTTGCGATTTTCGAGCTGGAGCTGCGGAAGTGCGGAAGTGTACTTCGTGTACTAGACTTGTACTACAAAGTTGCGATGATCGTGCTGGAGATGCGGAAGTGTACTTCGCGTACTAGACTTGTGCTACAAAGTTGCGAGTTTCGAGCTGGAGATGCGGAAGTGTACTTCGCGTACTAGACTTGTACTACAAAGTTGCGATTTTCGAGCTGGAGATGCGGAAGTGTACTTCGCGTACTAGACTTGTACTACAAAGTTGCGATGTTCGAGCTGGAGCTGCGGAAGTGTACTTCGCGTACTAGACTTGTACTACAAAGTTGCGATTTTCGAGCTGGAGATGCGGAAGTGTACTTCGCGTACTAGACTTGTACTACAAAGTTGCGATTTCGAGCTGGAGATGCGGAAGTGTACTTCGCGTACTAGACTTGTACTACAAAGTTGCGATTTTCGAGCTGGAGCTGCGGAAGTGTACTTCGCGTACTAGACTTGTACTACAAAGTTGCGATTTTCGAGCTGGAGCTGCGGAAGTGTACTTCGCGTACTAGACTTGTACTACAAAGTTGCGATTTTCGAGCTGGAGATGCGGAAGTGTACTTCGCGTACTAGACTTGTACTACGAAGTTGCGATTTTCGAGCTGGAGCTGCGGAAGTGTACTTCGCGTACTAGACTTGCACGACAAAGTTGTGATTTTTGAGCTGGAGATGCGGAAGTGTACTTCGCGTACTAGACTTGTACTGCACAGTTGCGATTTTCGAGCTGGAGATGCGGAAGTGTACTTCGCGTATTAGACTTGTACTGCCTGCCAAGTTTCGCTTTTCGAGCTGGAGCTGCGGAATTGTATTTCGCAATTTTCGGGCTGGAGCTGCGGAAGTGTACTTCGCGTACTAGACTTGTACTACAAAGTTGCGAATTTCGAGCTGGAGCTGCGGAAGTGTACTTCGCGTACTAGACTTGTGCTAGAAAGTTGCGATTTTGGAGCCGGATCTGCCAAAGTTCGAAAACACTGTAAAACGATGAGGTCTCCCCCAAAAACGATGACGTTAAAAAAAGTACTAAGGCCAAGTAAAGGGTTTCGTCCGCTCCTCATATGTGGCCCTACTGGCCAACTTCCTAAAAGCTCTACGGGGCAGTCGCTTGCACGTCCGGCGACTTAGATTCTTTTCTTGCCCTGCATTAAAAGCAAATGTCTACTGGACAACCTAAGAAGCTCCACAGGGGAACACGATGCCTTTTTGTGGCCCCGCAGCAAAAGCCTCTGTCTGGAGAACTTGAGGGGAACACGGCAGTCTTTCACGTCTCAGGCTCTCCAGATGCACAATGTTGGTTTGAGTGCTTTTTCCCAGCCCCGAAAAACGCATTTGTATGCTTCGCGGTCGCCCAGAGGCCCCCGAGTTGTTTGCTTGCCCTCAGGCTCTCCAGATGCACAATGTTGGTTTGAGTGCTTTTTCCCAGCCCCGAAAAACGCATTTGTATGCTTCGCGATCGCCCAGATCGAGGCCCCCGAGTTGTTTGCTTGCCCTCAGGCTCTCCAGATGCACAATGTTGGTTTGAGTGCTTGTTCCCAGCCCCGAAAAATGCATCTGTATGCTTCGCGGTCGCCCAGAGGCCCCCGAGTTGTTTGGTTGCCCTCAGGCTCTCCAGATGCACAAGGTTGGTTTGAGGCTTTCCCCAGCCCCGAAAAAACGCATTTGTATGCTTCGCGGCGCCCAGAGTTGCCCTCAGGCTCTCCAGATGCACAATGTTGGATTGAGGCTTTCCCCAGCCCCGAAATATGCTTCGCGGCGCCCAGAGACCCCGACTTGTTTGCTTGCCCTCAGGCTCTCCAGATGCACCCTGAAAAAACGCATTTGTATGCTTTGCGAGACCCCCGAGAGTTGTTTGCTTGCCCTCAGGCTCTCCAGATGCACAATGTTGGTTTGAGTGCTTTCCCCCAGCCCCGAAAAACGCATTTGTATGCTTCGCGAGACCCCCGAGAGTTGTTTGCTTGCCCTCAGGCTCTCCAGGTGCACAATGTTGGTTTGAGTGCTTTTCCCCAGCCCCGAAAAACGCATTTGTATGCTTCGTGGTCGCCCAGAGGCCCCCGAGTTGTTTGCTTGCCCTCAGGCTCTCCAGATGCACAATGTTGGTTTGAATGCTTTTTCCCAGCCCCGAAAAAAAGCATGTGTGTGCTTCGCGGTCGCCCAGAGGCCCCCGAGTTGTTTGCTTGCCCTCAGGCCCTCCAGATGCACAATGTTGGTTTGAGTGCTTTTCCCCAGCCCCGAAAAACGCATTTTTATGCTTCGCGGTCGCCCAGAGGCCCCCGAGTTGTTTGCTTGCCCTCAGGCTCTCCAGATGCACAATGTTGGTTTGAATGCTTTTTCCCAGCCCCGAAAAAAGCATGTGTGTGCTTCGCGGGTAGAGGCCCCCGAGTTGTTTGCTTGCCCCCAGGCTCTCCAGATGCACAATGTTGGATTGAGTGCTTTTCCCCAGCCCCGAAAAACGCAGTTGTATGCTTCGCGGTCGCCCAGAGGCCCCCGAGTTGTTTGCTTGCTGTCAGGCTCTCCAGATGCACAATGTTGGTTTGAGTGCTTTTCCCCAGCCCCGAAAAACGCATTTGTATGCTTCGCGGTCGCCCAGAGGCCCCCGAGTTGTTTGCTTGCCCTCAGGCTCTCCAGATGCACAATGTTGGTTTGAGTGCTTTTTCCCAGCCCCGAAAAACGCATTTTTGTGCTTCGCGGTCGCCCAGAGGCCCCCGAGTTGTTTGCTTGCCCTCAGGCTCTCCAGATGCACAATGTTGGTTTGAATGCTTTTTCCCAGCCCCGAAAAAAAGCATGTGTGTGCTTCGCGGTCGCCCAGAGGCCCCCGAGTTGTTTGCTTGCCCTCAGGCCCTCCAGATGCACAATGTTGGTTTGAGTGCTTTTCCCCAGCCCCGAAAAACGCATTTTTATGCTTCGCGGTCGCCCAGAGGCCCCCGAGTTGTTTGCTTGCCCTCAGGCTCTCCAGATGCACAATGTTGGTTTGAATGCTTTTTCCCAGCCCCGAAAAAAAGCATGTGTGTGCTTCGCGGTCGCCCAGAGGCCCCCGAGTTGTTTGCCTGCCCTCAGGCTCTCCAGATGCACAATGTTGGTTTGAATGCTTTTTCCCAGCCCCGAAAAACGCATGTGTATGCTTCGCGGTCTCCCAGAGGCCCCCGAGTTGTTTGCTTGCCCTTGCTTTTTCCCATCCCCGAAAAAACGCATTCGAGTCCTTTGGTGTGGCTGCAACATGTTGTCTGGCTGCATGCTTTTTCCGGAGCCTGCAAAAAAAGGCACTCGGGCCTTGCGCCTGCTGACCGCGTAGTCACGGCGGACCCGCTTACGATTCCAAACTTAGCCGGACCCTGCACTCGGTCATTGCGCTTGCTGACCACGTAGTCACGGTGAACCCGCTTACGTTTCAAACGCGTTCGGGCCTTGTGTCTGCCGACCACGTAGTTACGGTGAACCCGCTTACGTTTCGAAACTTAGCTGGCCCCCGCGCAGGGGTGTGTGTGTGTGTGTAAGATTGGGCTGCATGCTTTTTCCGGAGCCTGCAAAAAGCATTTGGGCCTTTCCTGCCAACCACGTAGTTGCGGTGAACCCGCCTACGTTTCGAAACTTGGCTGGCGGCCGCACAGTGTAAGATGGGGCTGCATGCTTTTTCCGAAGCCTGCAAAAAGCATTGGGGCCTTGCGCCTGCTGACCACACAGCCACGTTCCAGAACGCGCGTTTTGGCATACGTTCCAGAACGCACGTTGCGCGTGGTGCGTTTTGGGGCTACTAAGGTGCGGTTGGAACACACATACCCATCCCGGCATTTCTAAGAGGGCTGTGTGGCAGGAACCTTGCGATTTGCCAGCCTTTGCCTCACATTTTGACCGAGCCTCATATCCCAGGTGGGTTTGTCTGGAAAAGAGACCCCGAAATGGGGGAATTCTCCTGGTTTCCCTTTTCAGCAAACCCAACAACCTGCACAGGGGGACCAAGTCCACGACAAGACATAGGTCAAGCACAACCCTTTGACCCCTGCGGAGCCCGCGCTCTGTCTGGCTCCCAATGTCCCGAAGCAAAGCAAAAGCTCGAGACTTTGACCAGGAATCTCATATGGCAATCTTGATGGAGAACCACCTCAAAGTGGCTGGTGGACACGAATCCCCAAATGTCCACCCAAAGGTCCGCGCCCCATTCACTAGAATTCGCCAAGTTCACCTAGGAGGTCCGCTTTTCTTCCACGGCACACCGGCAGGAACCCCGGACCGGGCGCTGCTCGGAGCTGCGGGGGCCTCAGAGGGGTGAAGTATGGGTTTGTCTCATAGCCAACATGTCTGGATGTGGACGTTATCCGAATCAGGGACGGGTCTGGATGTCTCGAGTTGAGCTCTTCTGTGCACAGATTGTCGAACACTGTTTTGGGAGATGAGCATGTCTCTGCTCACTGCAAGCTTGGGTCAGTTTGGAGACATTACATCTCCAATTCATGAACGCAATCACCCAATGCATGAATCTGTGAGTCTATCTTCTGTCTGATAAGATGTCTCATCTCATCAGAGACATCTCAACAACAATCTGCACGCTGGGCTCAAGACTCATTTAGCTGGCAAGACTCATGTCTCGATGTCTAATCTTATCAGGTGGGATAGCTTCACGGTTGTTGGCATGTTTCTACTCTGTGTTGGTTGATTGTGTCTGTTCATTTTCAGCAGTGGGCTGCAAAACAAACTGCAAAACAACAAGTTTTTGGCTAGCATACCAAGGGGTGGAAAGTTAGAGAAGCCCAAGGACAACCATTCTGGGGGTTCCGAATCCCTATTTTGACACAGCCTAATATGGGTGTGGTTTCTTTTTTTAGGATTTGGACCCAAAACACATGGCAACGGTTGTTCCGTTTGGTTTCCCTTTGAAACCAGCGAAGAAGGGGTACCTCCAAAACAGACACCCTTATGGGTCTCAAAACATGGGCTGTCTTTTTGAGGCGAAGGGTACCCCTTTTTGTGATGGATTTAAACGGAAACCAATAGAACAACCACCATGTTTCGGGGATCCCCCTTATTTTGACACACCCCCATTTGAGGCTGTCTCAAAACAGACACGCCTTGTGGCTGGTGTAAAAAAAAGCGAGGAACACCAAGCATGGTGGGATCTCTTTCTTTTGAGAACCCCATCTGGGAGCTGAGGTTCGGTCAACGCCCAAAGCCCATGGCGGTAGGTCTGTCCCCGACGGAAACGGTTGGTTTTCTTTTGGTTTGCCTCAAAAACCTTAAGCTTGGCATCAATAACCCTTCACTAGGGGGTTAACCTTGTAGAAGCCATGACCATGTTCACAGGACGTTTGGGCCCCAACAGCAGGAAGTGTACACGAAGAAATTCAACCAACGACTGTTTCTCAACCTGTGGGTGCTTTTTGTTTTGCTCCAGAATAGCGGACTTCCTTTTGGTGCCCTTGATTTCGCCAAAGGATTCTTTAAGATGAACATCTCCAAAGGGATAGGACGGTCTTCCGAAACCCTCTTCTCAGCTTCCAGGAGGGGAAGGCCGTATGGTTGGCGGATCTGTTTGACAAAAGGACCGCCAAATATTGGAGACTCAGCAAATTTACCGGAGAAAGCTATTGACTGAGTTTCCGTTTGGTTGGGCGAGCTTTAGACGGACATACAAGTAACCCTGTTCCAGACATGCCTACCCCTTGGTTTCCATCGAATTGTCTCCCTCTACTAGCACACGGCCTTTGGTAGACCATGCTTATGGTCCACGCCCCAGCCCAGCCATGATGCCTTGCGTCTGGTGCTGGGAAACGCCCACTCGGCAGATGCAACAAGCTGTGGATCGAAAGAAGAACTTCTCAACAGCACTTTCCCGAAAGGCCTCTTTCCGCCAACCAGGTGGGCCCGTGTTTCTTCTGGGGGGTGTCCTTTTCAGGTTGGTTTCATGGGACACCACGGGCTCCAAATTAAGCTCGTCTTTTGCGACGCATCGGATCAGATGAATCCGGAGGCGCACGAGGCTCCCTTGGTGGCTGGACATTCCGGATGTCGGCTGGCGGTCTTGCCGCACCAACTCAGGCGAGAGACTAACCTCACCGGGAAAAACGACCCACCTTGGTCTCTCAGAGTTCCCCCCCCCCACCCCCCTTGCTCCTTAGCTGTTGGTGTGCAGCGCTTGGATCTGAACCCTGCGTCCTTATAAACACTTGAGGGTGTGTTTTTTGTTTGCGCAGCCAAGGACCATGTGTTGGAGTTCTCAGGGTTTCTTATCAACAGAGCCTTGCAGAACGGTTACGTAGGTTTCCTTTGCGGATTTATAGTGAGTTGCCTTGGATGATGCTCTTCAAGCCCTTCAAAACCCTATGGGAACAGATCAAGGTATGCCCCCTGTGCCAACCACAATTGACAGGTTGCAGGCTTTCGGCCGACCTTCAGGGTTTCCTATGGGGGTTGATCAATATTGCGTTCGGCCCCAAATGACCATGAGTAACTTGTTTCCTTTGGGAACAGTCATATCTTTTTTGGCGGTTGTTTTAGTGGTCACCCCATGTATCACGGACCTTTTGATCAATCCACTTAAACTAACCCAGAGGAGAAATACAGGGAACCCCGGTTGCTGCTGGCTTGCCTTTCACTCCGAAACCGACAGAGGTCTTCTTTAGGGGACACAGCCAGTTGTGCGATGGGTCCGTCCAATGAGTTCTACCTTTCTTTGTTGGTTTCGAGTTACACGCATGAGCCAACCCAACTATATTAACTATTTAGCAATTCACATGGTGTTGCTTTCGGTGTGAGGAACCAAGCTAGTCCACTTGTTGCTTTTGGCATGAGGAAGGGCGACAAAGAAAGCAGGAAGTATATGGTTCGTGAGTGGAAGTTAGACGGAAGCACCAGGCCTCAGTTGACATGTCGGCATCAAAGGAGAGCTGAGCTCAAATCTGCAGATATGGTGACCTCACTTGGGAGAATGAGCTCACTTCGCGTCACTTGAGTTTTACTTGGGATCCACATCTTATTTCTGGTTTTGGAATGATGACATTTGCAGCTTAAATGTCTCGTGAACATGCCAAACTCCAACGACTGCGCGTCTCTGCTTGGGACCTCAATCGGGCGTCAGTTGTCCATAGCCATGAAACCCTTGCTGTTAACGGCGTCCAGCTGCTTCGCATGTGCAAGGGTATGTGCAGGTATGAATTTTGGAGGTATGGATGCTCATATATCACAAATCTAAGCTTGTTGCCAGTATATACATCTTTTTGTGATTATATATACATATAGTTTAACGCCTTTGGCTCAGGCCGCCGACATTACAGGCCTGCTTTCTTATTTGCGGCCCTTTGGAATTGTCCCCTTGCCCCCTTGGAATTGTCCCCTTGCCCCCTTCCCCTCTGAGATTTTTGCCCCCCTTTCTTTGTTGAGATCCATTCCCCCTTTCCGCCCTAAGGCCTTTTCTCCCTCTGATTTTTTCCCTTTTCCTCCCTAAGATGTTTTCCCCCCTCTCCCTGTTGAGATCCTTTCCCCCCTTTCCCCCCTAAGGCCTTTTCCCCCCTGAGATCTTCTCCCTTTTCCTCCCTTTCCCCCACTTTCCCCCCTACGGCCTTTTCCTCCCTGGGATCTTTTTCCTTTCCTCCCTGAGATCTTTCCCCCCCTTTCCCTGTTGAGATCCTTTCCCCCCTTTCCCCCCTACGGCCTTTCCCCCCGCTGAGATCTTCTCCATATTCCTCCATAAGATCCTTTGCCTCCTTTCCCCGTTGAGATCCTTTCCCTTCTTCCCTTTAAGGCCTTTCCAGATCTTCTCCCTCTTCCTTCCTAAGATTGTTTCCCCCCTTTCCCTGTTGAGATCCTTCCCACCCTTTCCCCCCTCAGGCCTTTCCCTGAGAGCTTCTCCCTTTTCCTTCCTTAGATCTTTCCCCCCTTTCCCTGTTGGCCTTTTTTCCCCCAGATCTTCTCCCTTTCCTCCCTAAGATCTTTTCCACCCCTTTCCCTGTTGAGATCATTTCTCCCCTTTCCCCTCTAAGGCCTTTGTCCCCAGATCTTCTCCCTTTCCTCCCTAAGATCTTTCCCCCCCCCTTTCCCTGCTGAGATCCTTTCCCCCCTTTCCCCCCTAAGGCCTTTCCCCCCCTGAGATCTTCTCCCTTTTCCTCCCTAAGATCTTTTGCCTTTTTTTCCTGTTGAGATCCATTCCCCCTTTCCCCCCTAAGGCCCTTTGTCCCTTTGAGTTTTTCCCTTTTCCTCCCTACGATGTTTTCCCCCCTCTCCCTGTTGAGATCCTTTCCCTCCTTTCCCCCCTAAGGCCTTTTTTCCCCCCGCGATCTTCCCCCTTTTCCTTCCTAAGATCTTTTCCCCCCTTTCCTTGTTGAGATCCTTTCCCGCCCTTTCCCCCCTAAGGCGTTTTCCCCCCCAAGATCTTCTCCCTTTTCCTCCCTAAGATCCTTTGCCCCCTTTCCCTGTTGAGATCCTTTCCCCCCTTTCCCCCCTAAGGCCTTTCCCCCCCTGAGATCTTCTCCCTTGTCCTCCCCAAGATCTTTTCCCTTGGTTGAGATCCTTTCCCCCTTTCCCCCCGAGATCTTCTCCCTTTTCCTCCCTAGGATCTTCTCCCACCTTTCCCTGTTGAGCTCCTTTCCCCCTTTTCCCCCTAAGGCCTTTTCAGATCTTCTCCCTTTTCCTCCCGAAGATCCTTTGCCCCCTTTCCCTGTTGAGATCCTTTCCCCCTTTCCCCCCTAAGGCCTTTTCCCTGCCTGGGATCTTCTCCCTTTCCTCACTGAGATCTTTCCCCCCCTTTCCCTGTTGAGATCCTTTCCCTCCTTTCCTTCCTAAGGCCTTTCCCCCCGCTGAGATCTTCTCCCTATTCCTCCTTAAGATCCTTTGCCTCCTTTCCCCGTTGAGATCCTTTCCCTTCTTCCCTTTAAGGCCTTTCCAGATCTTTTCCCTTTTCCTTCCTAAGATTGTTTCCCCCCTTTCCCTGTTGAGATCCTTCCCACCCTTTCCCGCCTAAGGCCTTTCCCCCCTGAGAGCTTCTCCCTTTTCCTTCCTTAGATCTTTCCCCCCTTTCCCTGTTGGCCTTTTTTCCCCCAGATCTTCTCCCTTTCCTCCCTAAGATCTTTTCCACCCCTTCCCTGTTGAGATCATTTCTCCCCTTTCCCCTCTAAGGCCTTTGTCCCCAGATCTTCTCCCTTTCCTCCCTAAGATCTTTCCCCCCCCCTTTCCCTGCTGAGATCCTTTTCCCCCTTTCCCCCCTAAGGCCTTTCCCCCCCCTGAGAGCTTCTCCCTTTTCCTTCCGAAGATCTTTTCCCCCCTTTCCCTGTTAGGCTTTCCCCCCTTTTCCTTCCTAAGATCTTTTCCCCCCTTTCCCTGTTGGGCTTTCCCCCCTAAGTCAGATCTTCTCCCTTTCCTCCCTAACATCTTCCCCGCCCCTTTCCTTCCTAAGATTGTTTCCCCCCTTTCCCTGTTGAGATCCTTCCCACCCTTTCCCCCTGAGGCCTTTCGCTTCTCCTTCCTTAGATCTTTCCCCCCTGTCCCTGTTGGCCTTTTTTCCCCCAGATCTTCTCCCTTTCCTCCCTAAGATCTTTTCCACCCGTTTCCCTGTTGAAATCATTTCTCCCCTTTCCCCCCTAAGGCCTTTGCCCCCAGATCTTCTCCCTTTCCTCCCTAAGATCTTTCCCCCCCTTTCCCTGCTCAGATCCTTTCCCCCCTTTCCCCCCTAAGGCCTTTCCCCCCCTGAGATCTTCTCCCTTTTCCTCCCTAAGATCTTTTGCCTTTTTCCCTGTTGAGATCCATTCCCCCTTTCCCCCCTAAGGCCCTTTCTCCCTCTGAGTTTTTCCCTTTTCCTCCCTACGATGTTTTCCCCCCTCTCCCTGTTGAGATCCTTTCCCTCCTTTCCCCCCTAAGGCCTTTTTTCCCCCCGCGATCTTCCCCCTTTCCCTTCCTAAGATCTTTTCCCCCCTTTCCTTGTTGAGATCCTTTCCCGCCCTTTCCCCCCTAAGGCGTTTTCCCCCCCAAGATCTTCTCCCTTTTCCTCCCTAAGATCCTTTGCCCCCTTTCCCTGTTGAGATCCTTTCCCCCCTTTCCCCCCTAAGGCCTTTCCCCCCCTGAGATCTTCTCCCTTGTCCTCCCCAAGATCTTTTCCCTTGGTTGAGATCCTTTCCCCCTTTCCCCCCAAGATCTTCTCCCTTTTCCTCCCTAGGATCTTCTCCCACCTTTCCCTGTTGAGCTCCTTTCCCCCTTTTCCCCCTAAGGCCTTTTCAGATCTTCTCCCTTTTCCTCCCTAAGATCCTTTGCCCCCTTTCCCTGTTGAGATCCTTTCCCCCTTTCCCCCCTAAGGCCTTTTCCCTGCCTGGGATCTTCTCCCTTTCCTCACTGAGATCTTTCCCCCCCTTTCCCTGTTGAGATCCTTTCCCTCCTTTCCTTCCTAAGGCCTTTCCCCCCGCTGAGATCTTCTCCCTATTCCTCCTTAAGATCCTTTGCCTCCTTTCCCCGTTGAGATCCTTTCCCTTCTTCCCTTTAAGGCCTTTCCAGATCTTTTCCCTTTTCCTTCCTAAGATTGTTTCCCCCCTTTCCCTGTTGAGATCCTTCCCACCCTTTCCCGCCTAAGGCCTTTCCCCCCTGAGAGCTTCTCCCTTTTCCGTCCTTAGATCCCTTTCCTCCCTAAGATCTTTTCCACCCCTTCCCTGTTGAGATCATTTCTCCCCTTTCCCCTCTAAGGCCTTTGTCCCCAGATCTCCTCCCTTTCCTCCCTAAGATCTTTCCCCCCCCCTCTCCTTTCCCTGCTGAGATCCTTTTCCCCCTCCCCCCCCTGAGAGCTTCTCCCTTTTCCTTCCGAAGATCTTTTCCCCCCTTTCCCTGTTAGGCTTTCCCCTAAGTCCTTTTCTCCCAGATCGTCTCCCTTTCCTCCCTAAGATCTTCCCCCCCCTTTCCTCCTTAAGATCTTTCCCACCCTTTCCCTGTTGAGATCCTTTCCCCCCTTTCCCTCCCAAGGCCTTCCCCCCCCTGAGAGCTTCTCCCTTTTCCTTCCTAAGATCTTTTCCCCCCTTTTTCTGTTGGCCTTTTTTCCCCAGATCTTCTCCCTTTCCTCCCTAAGATCTTTTCCACCCCTTTCCCTGTTGAGATCATTTCTCCCCTTCCCCCCTAAGGCCTTTTTGCCCCAGATCTTTGCCTTTCATCCCTAAGATCTTTCCCCCCCCCCAGTTCCCTGTTGAGATCATGTATTTCCCCCCTTTTCCTTCTAAGGCCTTTTCCCACCCTCAGTTCTTCTCCCTTTTCCTCCCAAAGATCTTTCCCCCCCTTTCCTCCCTAAGTCCTTTTCCCTGAGGTCGTCTCCCTTTGCATCCCTAAGATCTTTTCCCCCCTTTCCCGCTTAAGATCCTTTCCCCCGTTTCCCCCCTAAGGCCTTTTCCCCCCAAGATCTCCACCCTTCTCTTCCCACAGCAGCATGGGAAACATCCCCAGCATCACTTGCATCATCCGCATTCTTGGCAGGCGCTGATGCGGATGATGCAGGTGATGCTGGCGATGTGATGCTGGAGCTGCTAAGGATGCGAAAGCGGAATCGAACACCCCAATGTTTTTGACAAACTGAGTTGCGCAAGCCCGCACAATGAACAGATTTAGTGAAGCGTCTTCGAATCACCGCGTGGTACGTGGACCCCCCCCCCCGCAATAGTCTGAAATGGTGGGTTAGGGGAGGGGTAACAGGTAAAGAGGTAAGGAGCATTTTTTGTGTCCAACACGCTGTCTGTTGTCGGCGGATATATAACCTCCCTACTACCTCCAAAACCCAGACCTGAAAATGCCTTTGACATGTGGCAAACAATGTTTCTTGCAATGTCCCTCTTGTTTGTTGAAACAGCCGCAACAAATACAATCCCGAGTGGTTTTCGGGAATCCTCCATACTGTTGACGGACGAAGTCCTCCGCTTTCATTATGCAAACACCCTTCAACTCTCTGGAGCAAATCAGCTCGGCCATTTGCTTTTGTAAAAGGAACAGACTGCAACCACACCCAACTGCTGTCCGAATCGCCCCCTAAGCTTCAGCGAAGCAACTCGAATCGGCTTCGCGTCCCATCAGGACGGACGACTCGGCGGGGATGAAAGCCCGGGTCATTGCCGTGCTGTCCCGGGTCTCCATCTTCCGCCAGGTCCATGAGGCGATCTCCGCGGCGTTCTCTTCGGTGTTTTTGGTCCGTCGATCTGTTTTCGGTGGGATGCCTATGGCTTTCTGGTGTCTTGTTTTTTTTCTCGAGTTTTCGGTGGAATCATAATTCGCCGTTTTCAGGTTTTCCGCCTGTTTTTTCTGCATCTTTTCGGGTAGGCCTTGGTTGATGGTTTGGAGCCCGGTGGTGACTGGATTTGGATTTGAAGCCCTGGTTCTTGTGGCAGTGGAAGACCACCAAACTGCGCGTAAAGACTATGCTGCGTTGCGATGTTTTCTCCAAGTTTGGCTTTCTGTTGTTCCAAGATGTGAAGTTCGTTGTCAGGAGGCCCATTAGAACGGTTATCAATGAATAGCGTCTGATCGCTTGCGCCAAAGGACAATGCGTGCAGCATCCTAGCACCCATTTGTTAGAACCAATTTAGGGTCACCCGACCTTGGTAGGGTAAAGAGCACTGTTGCGCAGTGTTTTTGTTTCCTCCAAGTGTTGCCTTGCATGTAGCGCCAAACATGCTCGATTTTGTTTTCCCTTTCTATGGGGGTTGTTTTCCCGGTTGGTTGAGCTGGTGCAAGAAACCGCATGCGTTGCAACTCCAAAGAAGAAAGGGCGCACTGCGAGCAAGCAGCTCACAAAACACACTTCCCCTGGTACTTGGACCCAACACAAATCTTCAAACTGCCCAATGTGTATCCGACAAATGATTTCTAATATCAAACATATATCATTCCATAGTTTCTGAGTTCAAGTCGGGTTAATTTATGCATAAAACATATCCTTCAGCTGAGTCTGCTGTTTTGTTGTTGTTTCTTTCTTTTTTGGCGGTGGTTCCCATGAAGAGGGCCAGCAGCGCCGCCGGCAAACTGCTCAGACGCTTTTTCCGCCGGCAGTGAGCCATTGAGGCGACCCTGGAAGTGCTCTTCCACTGCGTCAAGACGCAGATCTACCGAAAGGGCGAAGAGATCGTGAAGCAAGGCGCCCCACACGTTGTGACATGTTTTTGCTGATACGAGTAGTGTTTCCCTCCCACCAACTCACATGGAATCTGACAGGGGGGTCCCAGTTTATTGTCCCTGCGCGTCTCAACATGAAAACCTGCTTAAGAATGTTGGAAATTGTCCCTGCGTGTCTGTGTCTGCTGCGTGTCTTGGAGGATTTGTTCGAACTTGAGCAAATGGAAGTGACACTGCGCAAGCGGGTTGGAACAGTGGGGGAATTGGATCGGCTGCGCTATGGTGAACCTCATTTTTTGTTCGCCCCTCAAGCGTTGTTTGTTTTGCCTTGGTTAGATACCCTGGGTTTGGGGTACCCTTTTTTGAGGCTACCCTTGCTTTGTCAAGTGCTGTTTTTTTTGGCTTGGTTCCCTGTAACTACCGACCACAAGGGCGTCCGAAGTTTTTGGGAAGCCCACAAGTTGCCAGTGCGACTCCAAATCCGCAGAGGTGACAAGGGATCCCACTTCTACGTCATCGCGGCGGGGCAGGCCTCTCACATGGCAGGGACCTCCTGCCCAAAAAGTTGACGCTTGGGGCTGGTCACTGGCCAAGTGAGAGAGGAAGCCTTTGAGAAGAACAAGCACAACTCAGAAACGAAGACACCCTCAAGTTTTGAATCTCACCCGAAGAAACGACAAGCTGTCCACTAATACAAGGTCCCCAAACCGGGTTGCCTTTTGCTATGGACAACTTGGCATGCACTCGAGTGTCAAAAGAACCAACTAGCAGGGAAGTATCATTAATCTTGACTTCGGACTAATCTGGAGGACCCTAGTGACCCTCGATTATTTCATTGTTATCATTATTGTTATTGTCCTTACCGACTGGGACCCACCCCTTTCCTCCTGTGGTCCGGATTAATCCGAAGTTAACATTGGCATTGTTCATGTCCCTGCTTACTTGGCTTTTTCTGCCTCCCTGCTCCTTCCGCATCCCTTGTGTGTTTCCCCAGAACCGATCGCTGGAAGGTGGAGATGATAAAAGATGGCCATCCGGTGAGGAGGCCGGGTCGCAAGCCAAGCAAAACACACACGCCCAGTTTGGCGGAGTTGCGCAAGACTACTCATTCTTGTTCATGGAGACTTTGAACAAGTTTTGGACAAGGCCAAGTCCCACAGAAATGGGGGGCTTCTGATGCATGCCTCCTGTGGATCGATTGGGCACAACTTTGGGGCAGATTGCCAGGATGATTCAAGGAGGCTGCTTCGGCGAAAGAGCCGTGCTGTTTCTGGAGCCCTGGTCTACATCTTTCAAGATGGCTGGGGCCTTACTTGAGATCGGAAGGGCCCAGTCAACCCGTGCCCATCTGAATAGAAAAGGGGTGCGGTTCCATGTTTTAGGATTTGGACCCCAACATGGCATCAATTCCGCGCGGGTTCCCTTTCAAGCCACCCAAAAACGGGGGTACCCTCGACGATTGAAACACTCATTACAGGGAAGCCGCCAACCCCTGGATTTCTTTGTCTTCCGTGCTCTGTTTGGTGGGGGGAGACTTGAAAAGTGGAACTGACCCCCTTCCCTTTGGGTAGGGGGCATGTCGACATGTTGCAAAGACACTGGGCATAAACGAAAAAAGAACGTGAGGAGGGACAGTCCCCTTGCCAGCAACAGGCGCGAAGATCCGGCCGTGTAGTTTGCTTACATCCCTTGGACCGCTTTAATGCCCGGTTTGATCATGACTGCGAGCTTGACCATGAAAGATCAAGATTAGGGTTGGTTGCAAAGCTGTTTGAAACACGACAGAACACGACCAGCCCTATCCCTTCGGTTAAGTGGAAGCCAAAAGCAGCTTGTTTGAACAGTGTGGGGGAGCAAATGTTTGACCCTCTGAGGTGCTGCACTAGGTTCAACTCGCTTTGACTGAAGCACTCACACACACAGACATGCCGTTGCTTGACTCTTTAGTGGAAATGTCTCATACATTTCTTGTTAAGGTGGAGGTTGCTAGTCGCTGGGATTTTCGGCCAAGGGGCAGCGGCCTTATAGGCGACAGAGTTGCCCCAACAAAGTTAAAGCCTGAATCCCTCCCACACGCTGAAGTTGGCAAGCGCCCAGATTGCACACCAGCTTGTTCCTTTAGTCACAGACCTCTAAGGAGCGCTATGGGGAGATTTAATAGAAACCCAGAAGGCGAAAAATCCGCGGCTTGTCCTTGGCTTATCCTGTGTCCAGAGATACGCCCGCCTGCCCCCCCCCCACCCCCCAGAGGGCCGCTCGGAGACTGAGGTGGCGTCCGAGGGAGAAGTCTGGTTCTGGGATCGGTCAAGCCTGCTGCAGGCACCGGCAGCATCTCCAATGGGTCGATTCCCACCTGTGGACAAAGTGTTCGGCCCATAGGATCGCATCGGCACCAGTTGGCATGAAGAGCCTGTGACAAGCCAGCTACCAATTGGTGCCGATCGAATCGCGCGGAGTTTGTCCACCCACCACATTGTTAGGGGATTTCTTTGGTATCAAGGACAGCCCTACAACCCCCATGGTTCGCCATGGTTTGGGGGCCGGATCCAACCTCGAAACAATGACCAAACCTCAGGCAAGGTGTTTTCACAAAAAAAGAAGAAGTTTTTTTGGGGGGCCTTTGTAGGTTTTCCCAACTGAACATCCAATGGTCCAAGTGGAAAGACGTCGCTTTCCATGTTTCTCCATGTTCCCATGTGGCCACATCCAAAGTCACTTTGCACACCCACCACCAGACACATCACCCACCAACCACCAACCAGCCAAGTTGGTTGATTTCCTGATGTTCCATCTGAACCTCCACTTCACCCAATCTGTTTTGGGCCTTTTGTAGACTTGCCATCTGAACCTCCAGGTGAAAAGCCCCGCCTCGGAAGCCGCGGAGCCCACGGGTACCCGACGGAAGGGACCGACGGGACGCACGCCACGCGCGGAACGCGCCAGGCCCTGGCGAAGGAGAGCCGCGCCGCGGAGCAGCTGAGGCACCGCGCGCTGCTGCAGGATCCCGGGGTGCAGCCCGCAGCCCCAGTCGCTAAGAGGGGCCAAGAGGGGCCAAGAGGGGCCCGGGGGACGCCTCCCCCCCCCGCCCCCCCCGTTGGGTGTTTGTGGTTTTGTGATGTTTTTTTTGTTTTTGTTGGTTTCGTGTTGAGGAGAAATTAACGTTGTTTAGTACCTGTTAGGGAAAGAGTTTCTTGTTTCGTACGTATTTGGCACTGATTATGATGTTCAAGTTGAAATACTGGTTCCTTGTTGCACTCACTTGTAAGCGATGGCGAAACGGCCTAAGATGACCGTTTATGCGTCTGGTCTAGTTTTCCCCCTTCACAGGGTGTTGCTTAATTGTTCCTTTCCCTTTGTTTGTTCTTTGTTGGTTGTTGCTTCTTTGATAGTGTGTTGCTTGATTTTTTTTTGCAGATTCATTCCCAGTTTTGGCCTCGGGCAGAAGGAGGGTGGTCAAGTCTTAAAGGGTGACAATGAAACGCTTCCTGTTCAAGGCGCATCTTTTCAGACGAGGCACTTGTATGCGAAAGTTGGCAAACCAGCACACTGTAAGTATCCCAACAAACACCTAGAAAAGTGCACAGGAAAAGGAGGGTCTTGATCATGTCCTCATGTCTGTTTTGTGGGGGGAAGGGTTGCTTTGAAAGAAGAACATTACGAGGGGTCCCTGAAGCTCCCATTCTGGGCCGAAAGTAGCAATTATGTTCAACGGAAGCTTCCATTTGCTTGAGAATATGTTATATATTTTCCCTTTGTTGGTTTTAAAGAGAATCTAGCACTACTAGAATATGTTGTTTTTTTCCAGCTGAAGCAAATGGAAGGAAGTCAAAAGGAAACCGAAGATATATTTCCAGTTGTCCCCTTTGTGGAAGGCCCAAACTGACAACTCACAAGCCATGGGATTTGAAGATTTGAGCGCAGCTCAAGCGGCCCTTTTCTTTTGGTGAAACCATACAGAAAAACCAACCAGTTCTTGCTCGGATTCACATGGGCCACGCAAGGACTTGTTCCTTGGTGTTGGGATGCTCAAACTACCAACATGCAACTGGGGCAGTATCCCCATTTTTGAGGGAAGCTGGAGGGGTTTCGTGCGGCGTTTTAGTTGCATGTCGAAAGGCGTTTTGTTTCACCAGGATTCCGTTTGCTGAGTACTGCAAGCTGGCTTTCAACCAAGTTCCCCTTTTTGGCTAATCCACATTTGCTGGGCCTAAGCCTACCTTGAGGTAGTCACTAAATGGCTATGTCTCAAAAGAGGGGCAACCTCCAAAATGGTCTTTGTCCTTTTGCTTTTCCTTCCAACCCACCAGACAAATTGAGCTTCCAAGCCGCCGCCCAAATGGAACGCTGAGCCACGCTGATTCGCCCGAGGCTGCGTGACTTGCGGCGCTTGGGGCAAGTGGGCAGCGGCACCTCGGGCACTGTCTGGCTGGCCC
>CAUJNA010003749.1:94896-107396 GCA_963377175.1 Effrenium voratum | reverse complement strand
GTCCCATCGACGGGAGATTGGGGTAGTTGCTGGTTAGGAGAGAGTCGCCTTACCAGGAGGTTCGGAGTCAACACCAGGGGCCCGTCGGGGGACAGGCTGAAGAAACCCGCCTCGGAGTGGCAGCCATTCGACGCCCCACATGCTCATGTCTTTAACCTGGCTGGCAATTCCTGAAGGCTTATTGCACATCGCGCTCGGTCAGAACATTCGGATGTGGGCCTTTGAGGATGGAGATGGGTCCCAACGGCAAGTCCTAGGGAACGTGTTCGTGGAGGTCTTCCAGTTAAACATCCCTGGACACCTCATGTAGGACAGTGCCCTGTCAGAGGCAGGAAGCAGCGGCCGAGATTCTCAAGAATTGGGACCCTTCAGATGGTTGGCATCAGTCTGATTTCCATTTAAACACATCCAACATGGTTGGTGTCCTTTAGTTTCCGAAACATCCAACAAAGAACCCCTCTTTTGAGAAACACTGAGATGATGTCTCAGAGCTTGGGCCCTGAACTGGGCCTCCTCTTGGCATCCGCTTAACCTGGTGCCAACCTCAAGTGAAGTTTCTTGGATCAGACTCCGGTCAGGGAGACTCTTTTTGGCGGACCCCCCTTGTTTTGGGTTTTCCTGTGGTATTTGTGTTGCAGAACCGGCCGGTGTCAAGGGAACGGCTCAAAGAGGTTGGAGTGTTATGCTGGGTTTGGCGCCAAGTTGCAGTGCTGCTTTTCCTAAACAATTCTCATCCTTTAGTGACCCCCCCCCAGTTATATGATATATGCTTTGCACGCCCTAGGGCTCAGTTCAAACCCTTCAGACCATCAATGTCAACCTCTTGCGTGTGATTTGGGAAGGCTCAAAATTGAATTAGCTAGGGCTACGCAGGTTTTGGTCTTTGGTTCCATTTACCAAGGCATCATGTTGGTACCACGTTTTTGAGCTACAGCCAAGTCTGTGCCATGATTTTCTTGCCAACTCATGGGTTTTCCGTATTAAACCACTGAAAGTTATTCACTTTTCGCAGGGGAGCAGAATCCCCCACCGAGTTCTTGCGTGTTTGTGAGGTGAAATCCTTGGAGACGCAGCGCAACATCTATGTCCTGGCGGAGTATGTGGGCGGCGGTGAGCCGCGGCCTCAGATTCGCCGAAGGTTACGCGCGGACATGAGAGATAGATCGCGCGGGTCAAACCAAAAGGAGGCCCGGACCGGAGGCCCATGTTGTTTGGCTTCCATGAGACAAACTCCTTTTCCAGGTGAACCATCCCTCTTTCTCTAGAAAATGGGGGGGGAGGGGTTCTCGGGCTTGCCTGGACAGGATCCCATAAAAGGGTGACCCTAGACAGACCGGGTACCCTTTGGGAATGGCAAGCGATCTCAAGACGCAACTCGGATTGTCGTGTTGTTTTCTCCCCGGAAGCCGACTGTTTTTTCGGGCAGGGTGTCTAGAAACCCTGATACAAGCCACAAACCCGAAAGCGGATTACTTGCCAAATCTACCTTTGTAATTTATTTTGCGACTCTTCGGGTGGCGTGAGACTCAGCTTCTGCGACGACAAAGCACAAACATGCAGCATGTACTACACCAGGTCGCACGCGCCGTGTCACGAAAAGATCGCAGCAACACGCGCGTTTGCAAATTCGTTCTTTGCAACGCTTTCCTTGCGACAGCCTGAGGAAGCTGCTCTCTGACTTGCGCGCTTTGCCTGCACGCTTGCAAGGCTTGCTCTTCGGAAACTGAGTTGCGCGACCTAAGGCGCATCAAGCGCACCCGCGGACACAGCCCAACACAGTCGACCCCGAAGACACCCGCAAGGACACGCCAAAGGACACCCCCAAAGAAATCCTATCACATTCCCTAAAGGCATGCTCCCGGAGACTCCCCAAAGTTGTTGCCAAACGCATTGCCCAAGGCAACTGCCAACACCCTCCACAGACAATCCACCCCCCATGCCCTAAGGCCACGCCACAAGGAAGCCCTCCTCAAGACAGCTCCCCAAGACACCTCCCAAAATCACTTCCCAAGGTGTCCACAGGCATCGCCCAAGACAACTGAAGACGTCCTTGAAAGACACCCCCGAAGACATCCCCACTGATTCCCCCACAGACAGGCGCCGCAAGCCATTCCCAAAGCACCCCCTAAAGACATCGTATCCAACAAAGAATCACGTATCAGGCTTTGTCCTGAAACCAACCCTGCATCGGCCTAGCCCTCAACCCATCCTAACCCTAAACCAACCCTAAGCCAACCCTGAGCCAACCCTAAACCAGCCTCACCGAACCCTGAACCAAATTGAAACCAACCTTGAAGCCAACCCTAAGCCAACCATAAACACCAAACCAACCCTAAACCAGCGTTCAACCCACCTGAAGCCAACCCTAAAACCAAGCTTCAATCCAACACCTTTCTACAGCAACCCTCAAGCAAGCTTAAACCAATCCGCCAACCCCAAGCCAAGCTTAAACCAACCTGAAGTCAACCCTAAACAAACCTCTTAGCCATGCTTAGCCCATCCAACAGGGACTCAATGCGCAAGAGATGGATCAGCTTTGCGAGGTAACTCCGCGCGTGTTCCGTTTCGGAGGGCTTTCCCGTTGACATCAACCACTACAAAACGAGCCCCTTTTTCCAATAACCATTGTGGATTTGGCGGATAGTAAAGGATATCCTCTTTTGAAAACTGAGACGAGTCTCGTAGTGGGGAGCCGAGCTTGCAACCCCCTTGCCCAATCAGGGCTTTGTGAGCTGCATTTGGAAGGGCCAAAATGGCTAATGTCAATCACACAAGGCACATCTGTTAATGTCAACAGTGCACCCCCAAGAAAAATGCCCAATAAGTTTGCACTTGATACCTAATACGTTTTGTCCTGGGTTTGCAGAAGTATGGCGCCCATAAACCAACCGACCCTGAACCAACCCACCGCAAACCCACCCCGAACAAACTCCAAACAAACAAACCCTAGCCATGCCCGAAAAGTTGGCTTTTGATGCCTGATTTGCGGCGTTTGGTTAGCGCAGCTTCCAGGTTATGTGCTGTGAGTTGTAGCAAATTATTGTGCAAGAAGCTTGCATTTGACCCAATAAGTTTGGTTCTTGATTTTTAGAATAAGTTGTTTCATGTGTGAACAGTTTTTGATGCCCCTTAGGGGGGGCTGGGGCTTGGTTGCTACAATAAACACAACCTGCGACCAACCCCTTTGGAAAGCTTGAGAGGTAGCCGCAAGATGTTGACCCTGAGGTTTGAACAGTTTGATTTGTGGGGGAACTCTGTTTTTAATCCTTTGACCTTGTTTCACCCCGTCGCCTTTTAGCCAAAAACAAACTGGCTGGGGCCGCCCCCGACGCGCGCGAGGCTCTACGCAGCCATGCGCTCCATCAACACGGTGTTCAGCCGCGAGCAGGCCATGCCATGGTCTCAGCATGGCCGGGGAGATGGACGGCGTCTCTTTCTTTTTTGGAGGCTACAGCTGTTTGGGGTAAACTCACCACCCACCTAGGAAAACCTAAGAGGAAAACCACAATTTTGGGAAAACCCAAATGGTTCTCAAGGAAACCCGGGGTACCTTCTAATTCCATTCCAGGCATCCTTCTTTAAAAACAAAAAAACTGGGGAAACAGCTGGTTTTTGAGAAGAACGATGGTTGAAAAGAATGGGGCATCAACCCCTATATTGCAGGCTATGGATGTTTCAAAATGTTTAACAGAAGTGGCGGTCCATGGCTCCCCACCTAGGTCATGTCCCCCTTTCATGTGCACCCATAGTTTGTGTGTCTATGGGCCATTTGGGAAAAATAACCATGGACTCACGAGGGCAGTTGTTGAAAGCCAGCCTTCAACCCGGACCACTTTTACAGGTCTCAAAGGTGTACCTTTTCTTTGGTGCATTGTGCTTGGATGCTAGGACTTTAACTTTTTGCCAACCAATGGGTTTTCCATATTAGACCACTAAAAGTTAGTCACTTTTCGCAGGGGAGCAGATTTCGCAACCGAGTTTTGTTTGTAGGTCCTTGAGGTGAGGTTCAAAAAGGTGGTGGACATGAGCTCCCATCTAAATCATGTCCACGGCTCCGGGCCCATTCAAATTCTTATCCCTATGTGCCTGTTGTTTTTTCGTTGTGGGGATCGACAAATTTGCCTGGGGGAGCGGGGGGTGTCAAAAAGACGTCCGCAAAAAAGGCATCCCATGTCAAGCAACCATGATGCGGTGAATATGTGATGCTTGAACCACCCTCCCAAACAGCTTTTGGTTGCAATCCCAGATGATGTCCACCGAGTTGTTATGGAACTGCTAGGTGGATCTTGGGGAAGTAGCTGCTTAATGAGATCAATACTTTCCAGGGATGATGTTTGTGAATTTGATTCAGACTTAACAGAAAGCATTCGAGTTTCTTCCCTGCGGCTCAGTTCGATTCACGGAGTGACAGTGACGATGTGTGTGTGTGACAGTTCGGGTAAACTTGAGAGCAAGTCGGCGCTTTCTGAATGGTTCAAAGGGGTATGTGTCTAAATAGCGGAACCCTACCAATGGTGGTTTTTGCTTGTGCCCTTTGAACCAACCCCCAACGGCGTCGAGCCTCAATGCACGCACACGTCGGAGGCAAACACCTGGACAAAGCCAACTCATTTGTTCAAGGTCGACCTGTCAATCTTCGGTTTCCCTTTTTGGTTCACGTGTAGTTTCTCTTTTTGGTTTCCCTTTTTGGTTTTTCTTCTTGGTTTCCCTTCTTGGTTTTAAGCTCCCAATAGATTTCCGATTTGATTTCTAGATCCCAGCAAGTGAGCCACACACCCCACAAACATGTAGGGGACTCAGCCAAACGAGGCATGTCCTTTGGCGCACTCCGCATATGCTAATCGCTCATGTATTCCTCAGCAGGAGCAGCGTACTCGGCATATTTCTCGGGGTACCTGCCCAATTTTGGGGATCCTTCTTTTCAGGAAACCAGCAACACCCAGGGGAAACTGCCGGTTTTTGAAAAGAACGATGGTTGAAAAGAATGGTTGGAATCAAGCCCTAGAATATTGTCAAGAAGGTGTTTGATGTGTTGCCAGCTTGAGGCCAGCTCCAGAAGCCATGGCTCTGACTGAGTTGCTATCATTGTTCTGGGTGAATCATAGCGACCTCACACGACCGAATTCACCCCAAATGGTGGTTTATGTGGGGAATAGCCCCCCAACCACCTTGTTTCAGGTTGGTGAAATATGATAATTCACCCAAATTGTTTGAGTCTGACCTTTCACCTTGGTGAACCTTATGAAACATGACAGCTCTACACCAAAAAAACGACAGTTCTCTTTGCTGTTTTGGGGCCGCCAAATGCCCAAGCCACTAAGGACGCATGAGAGAGTTTGCCCAAGAAACATGTGAAGTCTGTTCCTCGAGAGAGATTCGAACCCTTTTTTTTGCGGGGGGCTCCTTGGGTCGGAAGCGGATACTTCGGGAAGCTGAGGTTCTACGTGGGCTCCTTGCTGCTGATGCTGGAAGCCATGCACGAGCGCAACGTGGTCTACCGGGATTTGAAGCCTGAGAACGTCTTGCTGGACGCCGAGGCACTTCAGCGAGCCACGCCTTTCTCGAACGCCTCGAACGCCGACCGAAT
Source organism: Effrenium voratum (assembly GCA_963377175.1). Taxonomy (NCBI): domain Eukaryota; class Dinophyceae; order Suessiales; family Symbiodiniaceae; genus Effrenium; species Effrenium voratum. The sequence goes on along the minus strand of CAUJNA010003749.1, from coordinate 101,809 downwards.
TGGTTGGTTGGTTGGGATCGAGTTTCCTGGTCGTCTTTCAGGGTTTCCGAGATCCATATTTGTTTGGAAGCTGCAAAAGTGGCGATGGTGAACCAGAAGTCCTTTGCGACTTTGGAGGGGGGAATCCCGTCACTGAATGCTTGAGGGGTTCCATTGGAGCCGGTCAAATCAACGCTTCCCATTCATAAATCAATCCAAGGGAGGTAGCCTACCCGCTGTTGGGGCCTTTTCAGGGGTACCGCCCCTGGTCGGAATCTGGGGAGAACTAATTAAGAGGGTCGTAAGTAAGGGGTAGCTCCCCTCGTTGGAGAAAGCAGGCCATGCTTCTGCCTGGTCTGTCTCTGGTGTGTTTCTGCTTTGGTGAGGTTCGGGAACACCCCCGTTTGCCATAGGACGGGTCAATTCATCCAGGGCCAACATTTGGGCTGGCCAAACAACTGCATAATTACCCTGCAACCTGACTTGTAGGCTTTGGTGCCTTGGTTTTGACGGGATTGGTTTGAAGGGAAACCAAAGATAGCAGCCATGTTGGGGTCCCCCTATGTTGAAACAAACACGCTTCCTGATTGAACTGGTTTATATAAATCCCAGGGAACCACTTTAAGAGTCCGATTGCCATCTTACGGTTGAATTCCACTGAACCCAAAAGCCTTTCAGGGTTAGTTCTTGAAACATGGGGAAACCACGTAACCTCATCTAACCAACGCATCCCCTCCCAACAGTTCCTTCAAGGGGAAAACAGGGGGGGCAAAGAAAACGGCGAAAAACGGCCAAACGGAGCTCAGGGCTACCTGAAGTTGGTGGACTTTGGGACCGCCAAGAAGTTGGATGCCAAGTGCGGCCGGACTTTCACCTTGGTGGGCCGCGGCCTGAGTGAGCCTCAGTGCAACGCAGGGAGCGCAACCGTCCCATGTCAGGGGCCACTTAAAGAGGGGGGGGCCAACAAAAAGGCACCCCTAAAAGGCCCATAGGCCCGATGGGTCGCTGAAATCGCCCTTCTTTTGACAACCATAGGCAACCAACAAAAAGAACAAACTAGCCCAAATATCCCCAGACTTGGAGCTTCCCCGAACTTCCGAACTCCAAACCCGCCAAATCCCAAATCCCATTTGCATGTTACCTGTGGATTTCCACGGTACTGGCCTGGGAAAAAATAGGCGAACCGTGAACTCAACCCCCCCCCCCAAAAAAATAAAAAAGAAAGAGATATGGCTGTGGGTCAAAACCGTTTCGGGATTCCATTTTGGTTGGTAGGTGAATTCACCACCCATTTTAGAGCCTATTTTAGCGGGGATTGGGATGTTCACTGGGGGTGCGATTCGGATTTTGACCCATGATCATATAAGTATATGCATTTATTTCTTTGTTTGGAGTACCTTCTATACGATTCCATGGAAGCTCTCACCCGGAAGGCTTCTTCTTTTCGCCTCTCTAAAGGGGTGCCTAGTAAGCATAGCCTGGGCGAAAGAGGCTAAATAATTACGCACATTTTATCCCGAAGGATCGTGACTGAATTTGGCTTTAAAGTACACCTGCCCAGGACCCCACTCCAATCAGTTGAGCTCTTATAGCACATGGAGCAGCCTGTTTTTCTTTTGGGGTTGGCAAAAAAGTGGATCTCTGCAGGCTGCAGGCTTGAGGCGGCTCATCTGGGGGATTTACCTTCGCTGTTCAAAATGGAGTAGCCAGTTGAAAACCACTACAAAGGGGACACTATGCATTGCCCAAGGCAAGGGTTTAAGGATGGCCTTTGAACAGCCCAGAAGTATGATTCAAGAAGCTGACATGAGGCATCGCTGTAAGCAAACCTTCCTTTGACCCCGCTGGTGCATCTAGGAAGGACCCCATCGTGAAACCTTTTAAACACTTGGCTGGTTGTGGAACATCTAGCAATGCCCAGTTGCCCAGAAACAGGTTGACTTTAAAAGAATAAGAATCATGGAGCCGGCCACTGAACAACTGGGACTTTCACACCCATTTGGCAAATATGGAACCCCTCTAAACGTGTCTTTGGAATGCAGTGCCATAGCTCGTGGAAGCTGTTATATGCCTGTGCGAGATGTTTGTCCTGGTATTCATCTATAGTTCCATCTTGTTTCTTGCTCAAGTTCCCTGAAGTTCCCTATATTCCCCCGTAAACATCACCCGACTGCAATTGTGGTTCTTGTCAATAGCACTAATTACCATCACCGTAATACGACTTGCTTTAGTGTGGGGTACCCAAACCCTGCCCTCTAAAAAACCGCGCCTTGGACGAGCGTCTATGAGCATTGCTCTGGAAAGTATGGGCATGTTGGAGTTGGATCAAGCGCGTCGCACAAGTGCATCGGTTCCAGTAGTGCTAGCCAGCTCGGAGCAGTGGCCCAAGAAGATAGCTCAGAGGAGAATTGGCAGCATAGAGCCATGTACTGTTGCGTGGAAAAGACCTTCATCACCGTCAAGTTGCGCACGCTGTCAAGAAGATCAGTTAGCCTTCCTGCTCGGCTTCATGAGCCGACTCCGGAACCTAATGGGCTGGAGACGCTGATGGAGCGTGCCTCTGCTCTGATCTCAGACTTTGAGGTGCGCAACACCAACGGTGGCGTCAAGGCGCAGGCCTCCCTTCCTGTTTGCATGGCTCCTGAGAGGAACGACAGGCACGATGTGGCCTCAGAATGCCATCCCTTCCTCTCCTTTTTGCCTCTCAGTTTGCTCGAGGATAAAGAGACAGATGCAGAGGAGTGAGGAAGGGCCATCATTTCCCTCTCTTTCCCATCCACACCCAGAAATCTTCAAGATAGGAAAGTCATCCCCCCAACAAATTATTGTAAAGGAGGGATGAGGAGAAGGGAGGAGAATGATAGGTATGAAGCAGGAGTGGGAAGTGTAGGGCATACAAAGTTCTGCCAAACATATGGTTTTCATCATGTGTGATGCCGGACTGGCGATAGAAAGCGCAGCTTTAGTGAGCAAGGCCAGTTGAAATTTCCTCAAGGCCCTGGCGGAACAGGTGCCGCGAGCATGAGTCGATCTCATGGATCAGCATGGCAAGCCTAGAGGTTCCTGAGCCTTCCAGAACTGGATGCGGCGACTGAGCCGAGCCATGCTTGTAGCTACGGTGAGGCAAGTATTGACTGATCCGGATTCAGCCAATTCGGAATGGCGTGTTTGTTTCTGCCTTGTAGCTTTGGCGAGTACTGACTGATCCGGATCCAGTTCTTTTTCGGAAAGCAGAATTAGCATTGGCCATGTAAACGAGGAATGGCTTGATGCTCTGTTTCTATCTTTTCTACCGCTCCCTCTCAGAGAAGCGTTCAAAGGCTGATGTTTGTGTTGCCGCGCGCAGCGAACGCGAGCATCCAGCAAACTGGACAACGCCTCTCGCGCTAAGTGATGGTTCTGGCAGCTCTTTCGGCAATCTAACATGTCCTTCAAAGCAGCGCGAAGAGCACATTCTCAAACAGCACCTGAATAAATTGTCAAAGCAGAGAGCCGCCCTGTAACAGTAGCATGTCCATTCAGCCTTGGGCTGCTTTGGTCTCCGCACTTCGCGGGAAGACCATTCCCTCGCTCGATTTGAACTCGTTCATTCAAACTGTTTGAATGCTGAGCTCGTGTTCGCGGTGCCATGAGTGCCCATCAAGTGAACACAAAAAGCCCCAGCGGAATCAGTCCACGCTGATAGCCCGATGGCCCAAGTACTCTTCTCTGGACAACACTTTCTCACCAGTTCAAGGAAGTATGGGCTCAACCGCCCTGGTACTCGCCAATGCCCGCTGACCAGACGCACGCTGAAAGTTTTTGTTGTGTTTCGAGTGCTTGCGGCTCGCTGCCCTATTTTGGGTTCTTCAAAGGGAATTAACAGCACTTGAACATCTGCTTTGTCGGCCTGTGGTGTGTGTGTGTGTGTGTGTGTGTGTGTGTGTGTGTGTGTGTGTGTGTGGGTGTGCGTGTGCGTGTGCGTGTGCGTGTGCGTGTGCGTGTGCGTGTGCGTGTGCGTGTGCGTGTGCGTGTGCGTGTGCGTGTGCGTGTGCGTGTGCGTGTGCGTGTGCGTGTGCGTGTGCGTGTGCGTGTGCGTGTGCGTGTGCGTGTGCGTGTGCGTGTGCGTGTGCGTGTGCGTGTGCGTGTGCGTGTGCGTGTGCGTGTGCGTGTGCGTGTGCGTGTGCGTGTGCGTGTGCGTGTGCGTGTGCGTGTGCGTGTGCGTGTGCGTGTGCGTGCGCGTGTGCGTGTGCGTGTGCGTGTGCGTGTGTGGGTGTTGTTTATTCAGTTATGCATTTCTTCCTTCACTTATTTCTGTCTTTCTTACTTTCTTCTTGTTTCTTCCTTTCTGTCTTTCGTCGTTTTGTTTCTTTGTTTGGTTTTCTTTCTGACTTTCTCTCTCCCTCTCTGTCTCTCTCTCTCTCTCGCTGTTTCTTCCTTCCTTTCTTCTTTGGTTTCTGTGTTTACTTGTTGTGTTTCTTGGGTTCTTTCCTTCTGGGTCCCCCAGTAGTGCCTATCTCACCCTTTTTTGGTTGGGAGAGTTCCCCTACTACACTAGACCTCCTGAAAAAAGTCGTTGGTACCAACTGATTCGAACCTCTCAAATCTGGAGGACCTAGTCTCTCCCCACCCCTTGCTCCTTAGCTGTTTGCAGCGCTTGGATCTGAACCCTGTTTCTTTGTGTCCTTCTCTCTGGCTGGGTAGCTGCGTTGGCGCTGTGTTTTTTGTTAGTTCGCTTTGTTTTTTTGTGGTGGCTGGGTGGGTGCGTGCGTCGGTTTGCCGTGTTTTGAGTTCGTTCGCTTTTCCGGGAAAGGATGGTGTTTTTTTTTGCCTAGCCCTGGCACAGGGCTAACCCTGGCAGGTGGTTGGTTGGTTGGTTGGTTGGTTGGTTGGTTGGTTGGTTGGTTGGTTGGTTGGTTGGTTGGTTGGTGGGCTGGCTGGCTGGCTGGCTGGCTGGCTGGTTGGTTTGTTGGTTGCATCCTCAGCATCGTTTTCAACATTCTCAGCATCACCTGGTTTTGATTTAGGCTGGGTTTAGGGTGGGTTCCAGGTTGACTCAGGGTTGGCTCCGGCTGGGCTCCAAACCCATTGAGAACAAATTTGGGGATGGCTGTGCTTGCGGCAGATGGTTCAGTGCTGGTTTATGGTGGGGCTTCTTGGGGCTGGTCTCGGGTGGGTTTAGGGCCGGTTTCGCGTAGGTTTAAAATTGGCTTCGGCCACGGTCGTGGCTTTGCACACAACCGTGGCCGAAGCCCGAGACTAGCCCCAAGAAGCCCCACCATAAACCAGCACTGAACCATCTGCCGCAAGCACAGCCACCCCAAATTTGTTCTCAATAGGTTTGGAGCCCGCCCGGAGCCAACCCTGAGCCAACCTGGAACCCACCCTAAACCCGGCCTAAATCAAAACCAGGTGATGCTGAGAATGTTGAAAACGATGCTGAGGATGTCAAAACGATGCCGGGCCTGAACCAGCTTTGAACGGACTACAAGCCTACTCTAAACCTAGCCCAAACCTTTGTCCCTTAGTTTTTCTCCCACCTGTGCCAGGCTAAGGGCGAATGCCAGGGCGAATGGCAGAGAAATTACGCACCTCGGCCGCTTTTCCGGAGGCACCACCCACTACATGGCCCCCGAGATCATGCGCGGCAAGGGCTACGGCCTGGAAGTGGACGCCGGCGGCCAAGGAGTCGAGAGGCCTCTGGAGGAACGGCGGTGTGTACCTGTTTTTGAGGAGGGTACCTTTTTTTGGGTGTGTTTCGTCTAGCAGGGTCATTGGAACACTTCCATTTGCTTAAGAATGTTTTTTGATTTTCCCTTGTTGGCTTCAAAGGGAATCTATCACTACTGGAAATATATTTTACTTTTTTCCAGACTTGAGCAAATGGAGGAACGGCGGTGTGTTTCGTCTACCTGGGCCCATTGAACAGGGCTCCCTGAAACATCACCTTTTTGGTCCAGGAAAGGTGAGTATGCGGTGTGTACCCGTTTTGCAGGATACCCTGGGTTTGGGGTGCCCTTTTTGGGAGGATGGGTTTAGGGTACCGTTTTTTGAGGATGCCGGTTTTTTGAGGATTCTTTTTTTGGGAGAATACCCTTTTTGGGATACAGCTTGACCTTTTTTTTGGAGGATACCCTTGTTGGTGGGAAACCACCAGGAATCTAACCATTTTGGAGTCTCCTCATGTTCAGACTCGCCGTTCACTAGCCCTCCCCCCCAATGGCATCCCCGTGCATTACCGGGCACGGCAAAAGAACCTCAAGGCGAGTCTACACCTGCAGCTAAATCCAAAGCCAAACCCACTTTAAGCGAACCAGGCCTCAAGCAACCCTTCACCCGCTTAGCCCATCCCACCTACCCGTCCGGGGGAAGAAAAAAACGGGGGGTACATGCAAACTGCTAGCGGCTCTTAAGGAGCCCTTGTTATACACATACAGCTTGATTCTTCGAGTGGTCGAAGGCCTCCTAATTGGTTTGTCAGTGTCCCTTTGGTGTTGTAAGCCAATCCAACAAAAAGATACCCTGAACAAGTATCACACACACACACACACGCACATCACATATGACAAACCCTTGTCACCTTGTCAGGCTTGTTCAAGGAAAACAGAACGGAAAACCACTTATTTTGGTTCCATTTGTTGCACATACCCACATCCTCCAGTTTGTTCTCCGTTGCCAAGGTGTGGGCTTTGGGCATCGTGCTTTACGAGACCTGCCGGCCTGTTTTTGTTCTAGGGCGTCGAGAGCAGTCCTCAAGGATGAGTGTGTGCGTGTGTGCGTGTGTGCGTGGGTGGGTGGGTGGGTGGGTGGGTGGGTGGGTGGGTGGGTGGGTGGGTGGGTGGGTGGGTGGGTGGGTGGGTGGGTGGGTGGGTGGGTGGGTGGGTGGGTGGGTGGGTGGGTGGGTGGGTGGGTGGGTGGGTGGGTGGGTGGGTGGGTGGGGTGGGTGGGTGGGTGG
>CAUJNA010003749.1:30000-90000 GCA_963377175.1 Effrenium voratum | reverse complement strand
GTGTGTCTGTGTGTCTCTGTGTGTCTTTGTGTTTCTCTGTGTGTGTGTGTCTCTGTGTGTGTGTGTGTCTCTGTGTGTCTCTGTGTGTGTGTGTGTCTCTGTGTGTGTGTGTCTCTCTGTGTGTGTCTCTTTGTGTGTGTCTCTGTGTGTGTGTGTGTCTGTGTCTCTGTGTTTGTGTCTCTGTGTCTGTGTGTCTGTGTCTGTGTCTGTGTGTCTGTGTGTGTGTGTCTGTGTGTCTGTGTGTCTGTGTGTCTGTGTGTCTGTGTGTCTGTGTGTCTGTGTGTCTCTGTGTGTGTGTCTGTGTCTGTGTCTGTGTCGGTGTTGGTGTCGGTGTCGGTGTCGGTGTTTGTGTCTGTGTCTGTGTCTGTGTCCGTGTCTGTGTCTGTGTCTGTCAATGTGCCCGTGTCTGTGTCTGTGTCTGTGTCTGTGTCTGTGTGTTTGTGTCTGTGTGTCTGTGTCTGTGTGTCTCTGCGTCTGTGTCTGTGTCTGCATCTGTGTCTGTGTGTGTCTCTGTGTGTGTGTGTGTGTGTCTGTGTGTCTGTGTGTCTCTGTCTATGCGTCTGTCTGTGTGTCTGTCTGTGCGTCTGTCTTTGTGTGTCTGTGTGTGTGTCTCTGTGTGTCTGTGTGTCTGCGTGTGTCTGTGTGTTTGTGTCTGTGTGTGTGTCTCTGTGTGTGTGTGTGTGTGTGTCTGTGTGTGTGTGTCTGTGTGTGTGTGTGTCTGTGTGTGTGTGTGTGTCTGTGTGTGTGTGTCTGTCTGTCTGTCTGTCTGTCTGTCTGTCTGTCTGTCTGTCTGTCTGTCTGTCTGTCTGTCTGTCTGTCTGTCTGTCTGTCTGTCTGTCTGTCTGTCTGTCTGTCTGTCTGTCTGTCTGTCTGTCTGTCTGTCTGTCTGTCTGTCTGTCTGTCTGTCTGTCTGTCTGTCTGTCTGTCTGTCTGTCTGTCTGTCTGTCTGTCTGTCTGTCTGTCTGTCTGTCTGTCTGTCTGTCTGTCTGTCTGTCTGTCTGTCTGTCTGTCTGTCTGTCTGTCTGTCTGTCTGTCTGTCTGTCTGTCTGTCTGTCTGTCTGTCTGTCTGTCTGTCTGTCTGTCTGTCTGTCTGTCTGTCTGTCTGTCTGTCTGTCTGTCTGTCTGTCTGTCTGTGTGTACCCTCCTATGGTGTTTTTTCTGCAGGGTTTCCTCAATTTTCCTTGTGGGAATCTCCAACAGTGGCAGTTTCAAGGGACACCACTAGCCAATTGCAGCTTTTGAAGCGAAAACCCAGCGACGCTTCATCTGTGTTACTGTAGTTGCGTTGTTTGTTTTGCTTGTTGTGCTGGCTTTGTTTGTTTGCTTTTCTGCATGGCTGGCTTGCTGTTTGTTGTTTGGTTGGTTGGTTGTTTGTTTCTTGGTTGCTTGTTTTCTGGGAAAGGCATGTTTCTCTCACCCCACCCTTGGTGCGAGCGGGCCTCGCCGGTCGCCCAGGCTACTCTGTGGGCAGCTACCTTTCGGCGAGAACGCTGACAATGACAGGGAGGCATGGGCAGCCAGTCCAAATATGGCCATGGTTGGGCCCCGGACCATTGTGCGTGAGCTTGCTGTACCAGATCTCGTTGAATCCTAAATGGACATGGGAAATTCCCTTAGTCCTCCTGGATTTGTGCTAAGGTGAATCTCCATTGCGCCGAACCCTAAATAGAGGGCCAACACTTATTGTGACAGTCTTGGGAGCAACCGCGTTCCTTAGCCCGGTTGCGTTGCTTTCTTTATGGCTAACAGAGAAGCATATGGCTGTGGGTCAAAACCAATGGGATCCCATTTTGGTTGGTAGGTGAATTCACCACCCATTTTAAAACCTATTTTAGTGGTTGGATTGACTCGGATGTCCACAGGGGTACGATTTGGATTTTGACCCACGGCCAAAAACAAATCAAGCCAAAGTCTCCCCTTGCGGGTTGGTCATCCTTTTCGCTCCGAAGCCACAAAGATTGGCGGATGGTCCACGTTCCTATCGACAGCTTAGAACTGTGCCAGGTCTGCCGAGCAGTGTTGGCTGGGAATCCTAAGATTCCAGAGCAGCTTGAGCCTTGCTCAAAGGCTCTCGTTGTCTGCCCGGCCATGGTTCGAACAGAGCGCGCGTGCCTCACGCCATGCAAGTGAAGGGAGTGTCGTACTTAGGACATGCACGAAGATAGCTTTGGCTCCTTGCTTTGACCCACCTTGAATTCCCCACTGACCAGCAAAAGTCGTTGAACTGTTTGCAGAATCCCACTAAACAACCCAAAAGGGGTCAAAGACCAAAGACCTCTTTCAGGAGCACGAGGCCTGGCACCATGCCAGCCATCCATTTTCCAGGGATTCGAAGCCGGACAAAAAAAGAACAACTACAAGGGAACGGTTTATGAGAAAACGATGGTTGGACAGAATGGTTGGAATCAACCCCTTGACCTCATACTAAGCATTGCGGCAGTGATGTTATACTATAACATTGTCTACTGATAGAGACCTCACATTTGTGTGTGTGCGCGGCCAAACGCCCATCAAAGTTCCATTCTTGGGGATTCCGTATTTTCGCCCATCAAAGTTCCATTCTTGCGGATTCCGTATTTCAGGTTTCGAATTTCTTCAGATCTGCACGCAATTTCACCTTTTGGTGGCATCTCCTTGTTTTGATGAGTGAAGCGAAGAAGCAAGCATGTCATTTGGACCTGTCCGAGGTGTACAAAGAGCGATGTTCCAAATTTAGGCAACGGCTGAAGTCCCAAACCAAAACAACTAGGAATCCACAAGACGGTGGAAGATGGTCCAAACCCAGCGTCGTGCGGAGAAGTCTGTTTTTGGGCTTTTGGGCAATAGGTTCCTCCCGTTTGCTTTTGGGTAGCCCAGGTAACCCCTCAAAGCGTAAGCGGAAGGAACCTTAAGATTAATAGCCGTATTTTGCTGTTTGCTTGAACAGGCAGCCAACAAGTGACGGCAACCTGTTTGCTTTTCTAGCCACAGATTCGGAGTTTTTGATCATGGCACAACTGTTATCTACCCTAAGTATGGTGAGTTCGGTACAACGAGCTCTGACTAGAGTTGCTTGGATGATGTTCTTCTAAAAGGACCCTTTGCAGAATTTCATTGTTGGTGTTGACTCAAAGAAGGAAACTTGCAAAAACAACCACCCATTGCAAACCCACCCACCCATTGCAAACCCATTGCAAGATGGACCAATTCATTGGAAAAAAAGAAAACCGGAAATTATTGAATTGCAATTTCATTGCGAGAAAAAGCAAAAGAACAACCCACCCATTGCATTGCAAACCCCTTGCGAGAAAAAGAAATAAACACACACAAAAGAACCGCAGATGGACCGATTTCTGCGGGAGAAAACACGCACACACACACACAGACACACACACACACGGCCATCTTTGGTGCATTTTGCTTGGATGTTAGGACTTTAACTTTTTGCCAACTAATGGGTTTTCCATTAAACCACTAAAAGTTATTCACTTTCAGCAGGGGAGCAAAGCAACCGAGCCATGACTTCTTCTCTTGCCAGGCAAATCTGCTGGAGCCGCGGCCGCGGCGGCGGCTGGGCTGCGGCGCCAACGGCTTGCATGACATCAAGGCAGGGCCCCCGACGGAAGCAGCGCCCAGAGTTTTTTTTTGTTTTTTTCTTTTGCAAGGGGGAGACGTCTTTTGTTGTTGTTGTTTTTTTTGGGGGGGTGGAGGGTGGGGGGGTTGTTTGTAAATGTTTCTTGTAACTGTAATCTCGGACCCTCTTTAATTTTGGCGGCTCCCTATAGCTGAGATGTTGTCCCCTAGTTGAGGGGTCCTTTGTTACAGATTTGTTTTTTCTCACTCCATCAGAAAAGTGGGTGAAAACAGTGTAAACAAATGCAAGCCTTCTTAAGATAGAATAACAGATCAAGGCCTTAGGTTCTAAGAGCCTTAGAAGGGTTCTTGAACTGGTGGGTCGGGGGGCCAAATGCCTGATCCTCAAGTCAGTGGCCAGTCAGATGCTCCAAAAAGCACCAAAACAGGAGAGTTTGCTGTTGGAAAGGTGACGTTTGAAGGGGAAATATATACCGGTGCTTGTGAATTCGGCGCTTTCTCTTCCTGAATCAATTCAGGAAACCAGCTGCAAAGTCTACAGAATGTTGGGCAACCAACCCAGACTACACAATTTCTTGTGGGTGTCGTCGAGGAAAGCGACGGTCAGCACTGGGGCTGGTTGCAAACTTTGTTTCATGTTCTGTCTTGGCCTTTATCGGAAAGCCGAAAGGAAGTTGCTTCAACTAGTTCAATCATGCTAAATATCAGTTGGGATGGAGCCGTGAATGAAACACTCTAGCTGGTGCGAAGTGGATATCCACAGTGGTTTAAACATGCCTCAACCAGGCGTTGAGTTGCCCAGCGCTCGCTATCCCCCTCTGCGAGGAGAGCGGCTTCTTCCTCGATTCCAAACGGAATGGCGATGAGGCGTCGACTTTCCAAAGGTTGCTTTCCGCCTCCCAGGCAAGGGGGTGTGTCTTTTTCTTGCGGTTACCCAGGTTTTTTTCAAGGGGCATGGTTTGAGAGAAAAGCCAAAAGGACAACCATCATGTTTAAAAGGCCCCTAAAAAAGGCACACCTATGTGGGTCTGTTATCAAAGAGGATTCGGACCCCAACAATTGTCGTTGTCCATTTCCGCCTTGAAACCACCCCCAAAAGAGTACCCACAACAAAATCATGCCCAAACAATTCAGAATGAACCAAAAAAAAAAATGGCAGGTGATTCATATTATTATTGGCATGGCGCATCAAAATAGGGGGAAACCCAAAATGGCGGTGCTCCTTTTCGTTGTCCTTCCTTGTAACCAAGTGAAAAGGGCACCTTCCAAGAAAACTCCCACATGAGGAGAGGGAAACCGGGGGGGGGGGGTGGGCAAAACCAAGAAAAGAGTTCGAGCCAAAACACAGATGATTCGTTTGAGAGAGTTCCATCATCCGCGGAGCAATCGTCCTCCCTCTTTTGTTTGCCTCAGACCCTTCAAGGGCTCAGCGAAAGCAAGGCACACATCCAAGAAGAAGGAGTGACAACGGAAAGGGAGGTCAGCAGAAAAGATGCCCCCCCGGGACCACACACACTGGGGGTGCTAGGGTCGAAGAACAGGCAGGCAACCGCGGGGGGGGGGGGGACTTGGGAGGGAGATGTTTGTCGCCAGGTGAGAGCCCGAGAGGATGAGGACTACTTCACGCGCTTGCTCAGTCTGTGGGCCTAGTCTAAGCAGGTTTGAAGGAGGCAAGGGGCGTAAAAACATTGAAATTTACAAGCCTATTGTGGCCATATGGGACGTAGGCCCTTTCCACGCATGTGGTGTTTTGTGACATGCTGGTCTTATTCACAGGGAGATTGATCCGTTGTTCATCCTTGATTTTCTGGCTGACTGGTTGGCTCGGCGCAGTTCAGCGGAAAGGGATTTCGGCATGAAGCTGCCCAGGTTTCTGAGGGAGAAAACCGCACAGCTTCAGGATTTGTGGGCTCGGCAAAATCGCAGCCCAGAGGATTGATGTTGTATAATTTTGGCAGGTTGATGCTTACTCGTTTCAGCAGCGGTGGCCAACAAGCAAGGCCGAACCTTGCCGTGATTTGCCGTGCATTGCAATGCGCAGCAGCATCACCGTGCACTGTCTATCCCCACCGTTTATTCCCAGCGTTTGTTCCCGCAGTCTATTCCCGCTCTCTCCTCCCTTCGTCTTGCTTACAGTTGTATCCCATTGTCCATTCCCAGCCGTATTTCCACCACCGTGTATTCCTGCCGTCTATTCCCAGGTTTTGTTTTTCCGCACCGTCTAGACCCACTGTCTTTTCTCACCGCCTATTTCCACCCGCCATTCCCACTGTCTATTCCCCCCAAGCCCCGGTCAGAGCTGCTAGAACTAGCCGCGCTGCATAGGACCTGGTAAGGTCAAATGAATTCAGGTACCTTCCGTCCTGATTGCTTCTTTTGGGACGGTACACCGACAACATACCTCTCAAACTACCCGAAAACATAGGACATCAGCCCACAATTTGCCCCATACACCATGTTGAATTCTGATGGCCCGGAATGATTTCCCCCGTTAGTCGTGACTTGATTTGGTCCTGTGGTGCTCCAAACCTCTACCCCTAGTTGGTGGCTTGGATTGGTGGTAACTGGAGATTTGAACCCCTTCTTGTGGGTAAATAAACGGTTTACCCCTCCCCCAAGCCACCGATTCGGCTCGCAACCACCAACTTGAGGGAAGCTAAGATTCAGTTGTTTGGTTCACCCCTAGCCGTCACTTCGCGTTGCTTCACCGTCCCAGGCCGCAAGCTTGAGGCGCCCATCCGACCCCCCGTCAAGGCGACGGCTTGGGGTTGTCTCTGAATGGGTACTACCCCTTCTGAGTTGGCTTGGGCTCCGAGTGCGGCTTCTTTTTTTCGCGGGCTAGGGCTCCCAGGATTCATTCGTGTTGGGGATACCACTTGAGCTTATTCAGTTAGGGAGTGGCTGGAAAAAGCGAGCGCAACTTGGCCATGGGTTTGTTTAGATTGCCATTAAGGGCAAACTGGTTTCACAGATTGCCACTGCCTGTGAGCTGATTTCTGTGATGCGAAGTCATAAAGTAGTGTTGATGACCTACTTTGGTATCAATGGGTGGTTGTCCACAGCCATGTGTTTCTGGACGAATTATGGCCTCAACTGATCAACACTCGGGAAGTGGGTGAAATTGAATGTTGCTGGAGCCAAGGGACGTTTTTGGACAAGTAAGGTAGACGGACAGCAGGCGACACGGAAGTGCCGTTTCGGTATGCGGGTCGACTTTCCGCAACCGTGCGTAGGACACTCCGGAGAAGCCTGGTGAGACTCTCACCGACTACGAGGAGGAGATTTTGCCGAAGGAGCAGCGAAGCAAAAGCAATGGAGCCACGTACCGCTAGGCGACTGGGGGGCCGGGCCGCGCTCGGGCTCTCAGGGGCTTCTCCAACCGGGCCGAGCAAGCAAGGGATGGTCACCTAGGTGTTGGTTTAGACATGAACCACTCAAGCCCTTTCTGAAGACATGTCAAATGTGCCATCAGTTGTTTTGCCAAATAATATATTTTTGGCTGAGGGTTGCTCGGCAAGTTCTCGTCGGGAGGCATTGGGACGAAAGGCAGAGCCAACGTGCTGTGTTTGAGGGTACCCTTTGCGGGTTTACAGGGAAACCAACATGAAAGACCTCTTTGACCCATACCAGACAGGTTCTGTCCAGGGCGTTTGGAAATTAGGGGCTTTTCGTGGATGTGGTTTTCAAAAAGCTTCCCTTGACCAGCTGAAGAGCACCCCTGATGAGTCCCAAAACGCTTTGGGCGCAATCACTCTCATTCAGCACCCCTCCAATGGGGTGGGTTGAGGGTTGGATAGTCGTGAGTCTTTCGGTGGCTTCCGAGCAAGCGCTTCGAAGCAAGCCTCTCCGGCTTGGGCCGCAAATTTGGGGACCAACCTGTTCAGCTGGCCGTGAGGCAAAAAGTCCAGCTCTGGCTGAGGCCGATGCCTGCTGATGTCCTAGATTAGGGGAGCTGCGAAACCCCACGCCGAAACCCCACGGGCAGCTGAACAGGTTCTGTCAAGGGGCCGAAACCCCACGCCGATTTTGGGCCTAGCACTCAAGCGACCGCGAGGCGAGCGCCGAGCTCGGAGCCGAGCCCTGGAGATTCGGATCGAGCTCTGCGCGCCGAACAAACTGGCGCTCGCTCGCGGCCGAAAGAGCCGAGTGCTGTCAAGGGGCCAAGGTGTTCCCACTTCTGTGGTTCATTGTCTTTTTTTTTTTTGTTCTCCCCCGTTTAAAGGGCAGTCCATGCAACTCCGTGGACATTTGTATGGGTTCATTTGGGGACAAGAATTGAACCTTGAACTCATATTTGAGCATATATATATATATATATATATGGGCTGGCGGGCTACCCACGAGCTGTTGTTGTTGTCCGTTGCTCTGACCTCGCAACTGTGCACATCTTTTGCTCAACAGGATCTCGAAGATTGCTCGGAGATGCTGAAGCTTGCATCAAGGCACCTCGCTGGCAAGGCCTCGATGGACAGACATGAAGGGTGTGTGGGTCGCCTCCTTGGAGGATTGACTTGGCCAGATTGAAAACCACCTCCAACCTGTTCAAAGTTTTTCTGTATCTGCCATGTGATGTTTAGGTGTATGCTTTGAGAGACCCCCTGCTACTGGATTTGCTCAAGCACATGCCTTGCAGAGTGAACTGAGGCATAGTGCAGAGCTACTTGAGCGAGCAACCTTGTCATTGATGGCAGCAAACTTCGACTCCCCGGAGGCACGGCACGCTGTTAGGTTGCACAGATCGTGGCGTCGCCCGGTTGGCCAGCAGTGATGAAGTTTTGGAGCGCAACTTCTTAGCGCGGTGCAAGGAGACTCAAGCACACAAGCGCCGAGTGGTTCGTAAACATTCCGGTCATGTTATTGAAACGGTTTTTGTTTTACCAACAACGCAGGTGGACGACTCATTTCTTCCCATGTCCTTTCGGGAATATCGAAGTCGTTGCCGTGATCCTTTCTGCCTGTGCCAGGTTGAACAGCAACTCCCAAATCTTTCTCAGGAGCAGCGGCAGCGATTGGAGGAGTGCGCTTGCATGCTTTCTCTTGCACGCTGCTCACCGATGAGTCACACTCTTGTCCTTTGCCATTTGCAGGAATTTGCCAAGCGACCTAGAACGGCGATTCCATCTCGCCAATAAAATGATAGCAACACTTATTTGAAATACAATACATTTAAATGATTATGTATTATGAACATTAATATTTTTGTTTGATCAAGAGAAACACGTCGGTGCGTCGTGTCATGTCACGCATTATAATACGTTGCTTGGTCGGGTAGGCACGTTACAAATTGTATACTGTTCATGATGTATCTTACACAAAATTACATATGAACTACTATACATCTATATGTGTATGTACATGTATAGATATGTATATTACGGAACTGAGCTTCTCAAAGATGAAGTGAGGAGAAGTCCGTGTTTGTTTTACATGGCACACCTAGAATCAATTGAAGTTCTTTAGAATTATTAGACGTTAAATATTGATATGAACATGCTTATAAAGAATTGGACATGTTGCATTACCTCCAGAGACGATTCGCCATAGGGGCCTTTTCGGCTCGAGGCGTCCTTTTGTGCCGAATGCCTCATGGCCTGCAAATGGTATGCAGGCGATTTGCGGGTCGTGTTTTTTTGTCCGTGTTTTTTGGAGGGTAGCCTCAAACCAAACGGAGTAATTACCGAAAAAACTCGGGCGGTGGGGGGTGTCTATTTGTGTATGTTGTGCTGGTATTTCTCAAATCCGAGCTTCTCAACCTTTCCTTTGTGGAAGCTATCAGATGCAGATACATCAGAACCTTCAAAGCATCGTCGGAGCCGTCCCTCCACAAACAAGGCACCTGACAAGGGGAATTTGCTCTTCCAGGTACCCGTGTACAGGGGCGATGTTAGTGTGAGGAACAAAAAAGGAAGCATGCACAGAAGCAGAAACAAGGCCTTTGTGCGAGGGTGATTCAGAGACCTGTGCAGGGATGCCGGGCATCCATGTTGATTCCAGATCTCAAGCCACACGCCAGGAACCAAACTTTGATGCCGGGTCGCCTATTCTAGGTCCCGCAGTAGTGCCCTTGTGCCCTTTTTTGGTTAGGAGGGTTCCGCTACAAAAATCGACTACAGAAAAAAGAGGGTACCCTTATTCTAACCTCTCTACTGGAGGACCTAGTATTCTTGGTGCCAAGGGAAATCAGCAGGACAACCGTTGCGCCACGAAGAAGGCAAAACAAAAGCACCCGCCCTGGCCACATGAATCCAAGCTAGGGGATGGGTCAGTGCCCTTCTTCGGCCCATTAACAACCCCACAGCTGCCCCAGGGCACCGATTCGTGGATTCGACTCCAGGCCTTTCCCGAGTCTCCGATCCTTTCTGAAGGCCCACGCACGCAGAGTGGCAGGGCAACGAAAAATGGGCGGCTCGTCTCTTTTTTTTGGGGGGGGGGTTGGGCCCAAAATGGCGGCGTCCCTCTTGCTTTCGCTGAAGAAGAACCACCAGTTCGGGGGGGGGGGGCGAAAAAGACACCCAAATGACCTCATGATCAATTGGACGCCTGTGTAATTTTTGTTTGGCCTTACACAAATAGGGCATCTTACTATACTTTCTTTTGAAGGCCTGGCGTTTGATTCGGGCGGTTTCCCCTTTCTTTTCCTCGGGCTTGTTTGGAAGCTTCGGGCCCCCGAAAAACGGGTCTTCAGCGGCGCGGAACCGAAGCCGCCAGAACTTTTGATTGAGACAACTCCATTGGTGTTGGGTGTGATGTCCAAGGAAAAGCCAAGCCCCAGCGGGTCTGTAAAGGATATCAAAGGGCAAATAAAAGGGAAATTTGGGGCCACTACTAACGTCCGCGACTGATGTTCTCGAGATTCACCCAGTGTTCGGACTTCTGTGATACCAGGTTCTCATCACGGCTCTAGTTGAAGCATGCAAGTTCTTGGGGTAAGACACGCTCGGGCCCCATGGATTGCTAAATTCCGGCGGGCGTAACGGTTTTGTGCAGGCTCGGGCCGGCAGTTCTTGCAGTTCCTTTCATTGGGGGGGAGATCCCCTAGTTTGGGTTGGTGGATTCTGATTCACAGTATTTTGGAGTGATGGTGAACCCTAGCAGTCTAGCACTATTACAATACGCTGGCATCAAACTCATCCAAGAAGCAGGCTGGAAGGCCCAATTCTCGAATTTGCCGGTTCTCGTTCTCGCACTCTTGAATGGATCCAGAAATACTCAGCAACCAACGAGCATCATACCCACTGGAAACAATTGAGTTGCGGTTTTGTCCCGCTCCAACAAACATGTATAGAGGTGGACATATCAACCGAACACGTAGCACCACACTGCAGCCGCGGAAGGTTCGCGGAAGGGTTGCGTAAGGTGCTCTTTCTTTTTCCGCGGAAGGGACGTGGTTGATGTGCTCTTTCCAGAATTTCAAAATCCTTCGTGTTTGCTTTGATGAGGGGCATGAAAAGGCGAAAAGAGCTGCGCGCAGAACAAAAAACGGATTGCTCCTGAGCAACTTTCGGGAAACGCTGTTGGGTGCTAGGGTCATCCGGAGTAAACCGAATTTATTTGATCGTGCAAGTGAATCCATCGGGTCAAAAGCAGCACAGATTCTCCGAACATCGGGATTTTTCGCGGGATTTTTCGCGCAAGGTTCGCGGAAGGGCGACCCCAATCTTGGGAACAATGGCCCAGCACGACTTGTGGAGCACTTGAGCAGCGCAGGTCTGGCGTGGACACGAAAAAAAACCGCGCGGAAGCTACCTTCCACAATGTGCAGAAACGGGAGTCGGCGGAAGCACTTATACATAGAAATTTGCTCATGGAAGGTACCCTATACACCACAGAAGCCTCGCGGAAGGTTTTGCAGAAGGGTTTGATACGCCAATATGCTAAAGGTAGTCCTGGGGCTGGGAATCAGACACCTTGCTACACAGGACCTGGTCCTTGGTGGATCCTTAGACCCTTAGACCTTTCGGAGTTTATAGTGTTGTTTTCTCCAGTGAATTTTGAGAGGTGTCGGGGCACCTGAACAGAAATGGGGCCATTTTTCTCAAACTGCCTTGAACATAGAGTTTTCCTGGACCCTGAAACTACCCTGACAAGAAGGACATTCCCCCATATGTTGCGTGCAATCGCCAATGTTTGTTTGTCTTTTTGAGGGTCCAGGAAACTTTTTCTTGATGGGCTGATTCACCTTTCCACAGGGTCCCGCGATCTTTGAGCTGGACGATGACGTGTTCGCCTGCTGAAGCAGGCGGGCATCTTTTTCTTGGGGTGGGGGTGGGGGGATGGCCGATTTCGGGGTGTGAAATGTGTCGCGTCCTTTCTTCGCTGGAGTTTGGGGTGGGGATTCGGGTGATTAAGGGTATACCTTTCGGGGTTTCGGGTGCGTGGGACTACCCTCTCTGAGGCAAGAGGTCCAGGTGAGCTGCCTGGCCAAAAACCCGGCGGGCCGTGCTTCGGACGCAGCGATTCCCAGTCCCGTCCGATTTTCTGCAATGCTTTTGCCTTCTGCCCATTTTGTGCCTTTTTCAAAAAGCCCCCCAATGGTGGGAATGGTCCTTTTGGTTGCCAGAAAAAAAAAGGAAAAAAACAAGGAAAGACAGAAGAAAAAAAACACGCAAAGAAGGTACCCTCAAGAAAGACGCCCATTTGCGGACCGTGTGAAAAGCCACAGGAGTTGCCACTAGGTGTTGAAGCCCCAAGGGCACATTCCCGCGTTTTTTCTTGCACCCCTTCTTGGTGACGTCTTCAGGACTGCTCGATCGCTCGGATCGTTTTCTTCTGGGTAATAGGTTTGACACCAACTTGTACGGGTTTCAAAGTCCATGATCACTGGGTGTGGAGGCCAGCCTCTTCAGATTTCAGGGTTCAAAGCAATGATCAATGTTGAGTCAATTGAACATGGGTGTGTTTTGGAGGCTACAAGATTTAAGGGTTCCAACCAAAGATTAATCAAATGAACGGACAGTGCTGGGAGTCCGTTTATTTGGAGAAAACCCTTGGGCGGCCACCTGGTCAAGTTCAAAAAAGCTCAGGTGATATCCCCAACAGCATGTGGTACTCTTTTTAGACCCCGCAGCCCTTGCAGAACCTGGTAGAACCCTGGTTTGGTGGAAGCCTGGTGGAATGCTGGTGGAAGCCTGGTGGAACCCTGGTGGAACCCTTGTGGAACCTTACCTCAGGGCCGCCCCTGGACACTCGGAGCCTATCTGGGCCGAGACCCCAAAGCTTTCAAGCGCTTGGCGGAAACGGAGATGTGCGGCGACAGCTGGAACCTATGCTTAAAGAGGGGGTTGGGGTGTCCATGACCCTACAAACGACGCGGGCCACCATCAAGACCCATTCGAGTCGCCATAGATTGCAGGGAAAAAAAGGTGGTTCCCACTTTGTGGCAAGAAGCCTCTGAAAAGTATCATTGAAGTGGAAAGGCATTTTTTGATAACCCTGGAATATCAAAGTGGTTGGTTGTGCAAATCCCACCATGTATTGCAGATGTCCACCAAATGCCAACCTAACTTCGTGCCTTGCCCTGCCGGTTTTTGCGAAGCCTGGGTTTTGCCGCTCTGTTGCTGCAGGGTGCGTGGAGCTTCGGTCTTTTATGCAAATGAGCAAAACCCAAAACCCTTGGCCAATTTAGAAGGGTTCCTGGCAGGGGCTATGGAGAAAGCCCAACTGTACCTTTGCAGCCATGTTGCTAGCGAAAAGTCAAGTCAACAGTTCCTCAGTATCCAAAAGATCGCCGGCAAGATGCCTCGGGATGGCTGGGTCGCACAGAGAGCCTTGGGTTCCTCAAAAACAGATTGATTCCTGCGATCTCGGATCGTTTTGTTCGGGTTGGCTGTGAAAAAGTGTAGCTTTTCCGGGTTTGCTCTTTTGGCCTTGTGACCAAACCTCAAGGCTCGAAGCATGATGATTGAAGGCTTAGTGTTCTGAAGTGGGAGAACAGCAATGCAAAGGTTAAGCTTCAGACGGTGAAGACCGTTCACTGTCTTTGTCCTTCCGACCAACAGTAGCTAGAACTTTGAAACCTTCAACCCTTTAAACATTTGATTTTCTCTGCCTCGATCTTTAAACCTTCAGCTCGGGGGTCGCCAAGGAGCGAAGGAGCCTGACGTCAGCCGGGGGACCGATAACCGATCGAGCTACCCATGGCCGAGTTGGACCTCGAACCTTTGAACTCCTTTGTTGAACATGTGCGCTTTCCTACTTAGTGGAAAGGCAATCGCCAGCAGCGAGCTTGCGAAACCGAACCAACAAACATGGACAGGCAGTACTGGTAGCACCAAGCCAGCAACTTGAACCGACGCCAGCAACTTGCAAAACCGACAGGAGACCGCTTTGTCTTGTATTGCCCGTTGCTTATTTGGCGGGTATGAGTTTTTGAAGTTCTGGATCTTTGGTGAACATCATGTACACAGGAATTGATGTGCACCAGCCATTTGGAAGAGTTTTGCCAGTAAGACAAAACACGTGTGTGTGTGTGCGCTCATGTGTCTTGTTTTTTGTGTGTGTTTGTGTTTGTGTTTGTGTTTGTGTTTGTGTTTGTGTTTGTGTTTGTGTTTGTGTTTGTGTTTGTGTGTGTGTATGTATTGTTGTTTCTGTGTTTTTGTGTCTGTGCGTGCGTGTGTGATTTGTTTCGTTGTGTCTGTGTGTGTGTGTGTGTGTGTGTGAGGGTGTGTGTGTGTGTGTGTGGTTGTTTTTTGGGGTTGCCATATTGATCAACCCTCTCATGACTCGTGCAAATCGGCGTAGCGCCCAGTCGCAAAGGCTGTTGTCGCAGGCGCAGGCAGCTTTAAGCATTTCAGAAATCGAAGCCTCTATTGTGTTACGTGCCGAATCGTGTAGACGGCTTCTGTTGTGCATCTCGTCTCATGTCTCAGAAGACAAGGTGGAAGCATTGGCAACTTCGGAGATTTCCGAAATCTCGGCCGCCTAAACAAATCGACGGTTGGAGCTTGCGGGTCCAGGTGTTGGGCCCGACTTGCGATCACAATGGCCGGGGATTCGGTGAGTTGAACCGGAGCCCTTGATCTGAGCGTGATCGGTTTGAGCGCGATCGGGCTTTTCGTTGGAGCGATCGCAAGGCGTTGTTTTTGTGATGAGTGTGGTCAAAAGATCTCTTGGCAACGGGAGTGCTTGTCAACCTAAGGATTCTCAGTAGGTGTCCATACTGGGAACAATATGTATAGATGTTGGAACAAAAATCAAGGTAAAGCCTCCTTTTTAAGTCAGATGCGCAAGATGAACCACACCCACCCGTCGTTGTGCTTCCACGTGTTTTGCCGAGCTTCCGGAGAGCTACTTCCGACAAACCCCCGCTTCCAGTGAGGCGAAGTGCTGAGCCCCCCCGGGCGATAAATGGGTGTGGCTCAAAATTAAACAGAAATAGTTTTGCAGGTGGTTGTCTTTGGTTTCATTTGCTAAGGTTTTTGGCACATGTTTTTGGCCCGCAGCCAAATGGCTCTGGGTGTGTCTTTGGTTGAGGGTACCCTGGTATTGGCCTTCGCTCCACGTCTTCAATCCTGGGTTCACCGAAGTCTTTCATCAGAGGTGCCAAGTTTCCAACTTAGAGGACCTGAGAACGCGAAGGAACCAGCGGATTTCTGTAAGTGGCATGGACAACTAGCAAGGAAGCCGACTGGCTATTTGGATCTTTCAACTGAACATATATGTTTCCTTTGGTACGTTGTGATCCGGTTTACCAAAGTGGAGATTATAATACTCCCCCAATTTGTTCATGTTGCCGTTGTACTCGGATGGCATCGCCATCCGCCGTGGGAGCACTGGGTACATCCCCTCGCTTGTTTTCCCCCGAACGCACCAACAGCAAGGGGAAGGCCAGTGTTGCCGGCAAAGTTTCCTTCAGGCCAAAAGGTTCGGCCTTCCGATTCGCTAGAATGGGGCCAAAGTGGGGAGCCGCAGGGCGTCAGCCTGCGTGTCTCGGATGTCTTGAAGGCCCCTGATGCCCCGGACAAACCGACCGATGAGATCCAGTGTGGCTTTGGTGGCGTGAGTGTAGCTCCGTTGGGGCGTTGCCTTTTGACCATTAATTTATACAAGTAATTTTGGGAAAGGCGTCAGAGGTGAGACATCTCAGGGCCACTGCAGCGATCAGCAGTGGCCACGCCTTGCCGCGAACACTGAGGCTTCAAGCTCCGTATGGCGAGTCTGAGAGGCTCATGGCAGCGGTTCGGGCACACAGTGTGATCTCTCAGAAACGTGACACTCAAGACATGTTTTGGCCCCGGGTCGCGGCTTCGACGGCCCTCTGAGTCTTGTGCGTAGTTGTGAATGGCAGCACAAGGGAACTCAGAAGGTTTTTCTGATGCGTAAATGTGGTAGATGTTCAGGTGTATTCGACTTGCCAACTGTCTGATCTGTCTTCAATGTCTCGCAAAATGCAGGAGAGCCTCCGTCAGATTTGGCACATGGTACCTTACCATGCCTTTAAAACCTCAAATTATCACGTATGACATTCTCACTTTGCGTGAAGTACAGCTGCCCAGACTTTGCACCGAGGTTACCGAGCGCCTGCAGGAGGTGCAGAGGTGCAGGCGGCAACTTTGAGAGAGCGAAAGCATTGCGCCGGATGTTCACCTTCAGTGCCTACATCAGCTTTCTACCCGTCAGGTTACAGTTTGCTTACCCTCTTGGTTGGCTACCAAGCTGCGTGCGGGCTGCAAAGTCAAAGTTCTCTCGGGCGAAGAGGAGCGGGTTAGTGCGGGTCGCTCGTTGCGCGGGAGCTTCAGAGGACCCGCGCGTGTGGCCTCAGAAATTTTGGCAGAGCCGCAGCAAAGTGGCGTTTTTCACAGGCTTGGTGCCGTTAGGGTTAGAACTTTCTCGAGTTTCAAGACGCATGCGGCCTTTATAAACTGCGGTTCGTGTGAGGCATGGCACATCTTTGCTTTGCGCAGGCAGGCGGGCTCAGCGTGCCGGCGCAACCGCAGCCGCACCCTTCGATACCAGCGCTCGAGCTGGGACCGGGCGGCGGCGAGTGGAACGGAGACGCGGCCACGGCCCCATGGAGCTGGGCGATGCTGAAAAAGAGCTTGGCGCTCCATGTGGCGTTTCAGAGAAGCCTTGTTTGCTCCAGGAAGGTCGTGCAATCCAGGGCCTCAGTTCCAGAGCTTTGGCCGTAGACTAAAAGGCGACGAGTTTGACGTGTGCCCTGACACCGCAGCCATCACAGCTGTCCCTTTTGCGCAGCACGTTTGCTTCAACATGTCGCCATTTGTGGCACGGTGCCTGCTGGCAGTTGCCACGACTGTCACGGCCAACGATCAAGCGGCGCAGCCCTTTTTTGTGAAGACATTGACAGGCGCGCGAATTCTGGGGGGCGGGGGGGGTGCTTCTGGGTTGCCTGTCGTGTCAGTTACACAGTTACACGCCGCTTCAAATTCTGCGTCCTTGCCCTTGCGCGAGTAAGCCACGTTCTGGCTCACTCGCAGTCGAAGGTTGTCACATCCCTAGCCTTCAGCAAGCCTGCGGTATGCGTGTGCCGCTGCTTCAGTGGGTCTTCCAACAAGCAACCGCTGGTAGGGTCTTGCAACCTGAAGTAGTTGAAGTCCGTAAAGTGCAAGGGCCTCAATGTCAAACATATGTCCAGCGCTGCATCACCCCAGGCTTCTGAAACCTATGCGTCAAGTTCATGGGGCTGAGGGATTCAGGCTGCTGAGCTTAGGTCATGTCAGATGCTGTAAGAGTGATGCAAGGCTGAGTCTTGGAATGGGTTGGACTCCAGGCTTCATTGCCAGGCTTACGCAAGCCCCGCAGAAGGGCAACACGAGAGTCGGACAGACGGCAAGGTTGATCTAAACACTGTTGAAGGCATGACATGGATATATATATATATATATATATGGATGGTCACCCCGCCCCCCAGGGCCTACCTTTGCCCTCTTCTAGTTGAAGGTGTCAACTCTACTCTGTGTGCCTCTTTCTTGCAGATGCCTGAAAACACTGTAAAATATAGTATTTTTGTTGTTTTTTACCTTCTATATGACAGCAGATGTCTGATTATTTGAGGCTTGAAAGGCAGCAAAGCGAAAACGGATTCCGTTTTCAGATTCGAGCCTGGCTTTGATTGAATCACTGGTTTTTACAGTGGTTTTGAGTACACCAGGGAAAAACATTGAAAACATGATGTTTTTGGCAGCTTTGAGCTCTGCAACCTGCACAGACCCAAAAGCACAAAATCTCCTGAAAATGAAAGCTCTGAGACCTGCACATGCCAAACACATCTCCAGACCAAGTTTGGGAGTCTGGGGATATGTGCCCTTTATTTGTTTAGCCACATTTAAGCTAAATCATATTTGGGAATGAGTTACTATTAAAATTTGTTTGCAAAGGCCAAGTGATTTCTTTCCAGAATAAGCTATATTCCAATTCAAGTTGCATTTGGGGATGGATTCTTGATTAAATTATTATGTTCAAAAGCTAATTGAATTCTGTCTGCATTAAAGTATATTTGGATTCTACTGCAATGATATTTTCCTTATTTGGAAAGGTATTCCTGTTCAAATTCTGATCTAATATAGACATTATGGTGAATTATGAATGGTGCTGAACTATGTGCTTACTAAATTCTATTCAATATACAAATTCAATTCGGATCAAACTCGTATTTGGAAAGGAATGTGTACTTGGATATGTTTGACTCCAGGCTCCAAATTATGAGGCTTGGAGAATCCAACATTAGACATTTCGAGGATTCTGATCTCCAGATTCTAGGTTTCAGGTGTTTCAAATTGGACATTTCAAGGGATTAGAGATCCAACAAAATGCTGTAAAACACAGTGTTTTGCAGCAGTTGCTCAGATTGTGTTCCCTTGGACCGAAGATTGTTTTCCCCAAACAATAGTTTTCCCTTCAACATTCCAATTCAATTCGCAGTATTTGGAAAGGAATCTATATTTAAAAAATTTGGAGGACTCCCAGCTCCAAATTATGAGGCTTGGAGAATCCACCATTGGACATCTCGAGGATTCTGATCTCCAGATTCTAGGTTTCAGGTGCTTCACCACGGACATTTCAATGGATTGCAGGTCCAACAAAAAACTGTAAAACAAAGTGTTTTGAAGAAATTGCTCAGATTGTGTTCCCTTGGGCCGAAGATTGTTCATTTCCCAAACAGCATTTTGCCCCCTTCAACATTCCCATTCAATTCGTGTTGGAGTACTCCAGGCTCCAAATTATGAGGCTTGGAGAATCCAACATTAGACATTTCGAGGATTCTGATCTCCAGATTCTAGGTTTCAGGTGTTTCAAATTGGACATTTCAAGGGATTAGAGATCCAACAAAATGCTGTAAAACACAGTGTTTTGCAGCAGTTGCTCAGATTGTGTTCCCTTGGACCGAATGGACAGCCTTTGATATAACAGTGCAGCAGTGATGACACACACACACAATCATCAACCTTTTAGGACCACATGCCCAAACGACATCAAACAAGGCCTCAAATGAGTGTCCTTTTTTTCCCAAACAACTGTCTCCACTTGCTACGCAATAGGCCTACAGAAGGTTTATAAACTTTCAGGAAAGTTTATAAACCTTATTGAGTGTTTGATGAGTTTCCCGCGTCAAGGCAACAACACCCTACGAAGTGTTCATGGTATCGTTGAAGAAGGATGGGGGGGGGGGGTTGGTTGGAAGTCTTGGGGGGGAGGGGGGGGGGGGGGTGGTTGGGAGTCTTAGCAGTGAGGTGTGACTCAGCCAACTTTGTAAAGACTTCTCAGTACCCCCCCCCCCCCCGTAAAGAGTTCTGACCCCCCCCTGCCCTTGTTGCAGGGAAACCGTCAAACCCTTGACATGGTTTATAAACTGTCTTGAAAGTTTGTAAACTCTTTGCTGTTGTTACTCAACATGACTTGTCACCCACAAGAGTATATGCAGCAACAGCACACTTCTTGCGTATATATGCTCACACCCCCTGTTTGTAAAAATAAGAGGGTTTTGTACATTTTGAAGTGGAAAGGTAGGCCCTGGGGGGGTGAGCATATATATATATATATATTGTTTGCAAGATTCTACGAATTGAGAGCGGTTGAGTTCCGAGGGAGGGGTTGGCGAAGAATGCATTTTTGTGAAAACGCTTACCATGTTCGCCGTAATTTTAGAAATGAGACTCAGGGTCTACAAAATTGAATGCCATGAAGAAACATGAGCCTGAAGGAAGTCACTCACCCAGTCCCAAATCTATTGTTGAGACCCTTTTTTGTATGTCCCCTGATGTATTTCCAACAATTTATCAGACCCCTCCTTTCCCTCCCAGCCTCGGCCTGGCCCCCGGGCCCTCGAAGCGCGCAGCTCTCCGGGTCCGGCGTGCCCCCCTCCCGCCTCGGAGGCCCCACACGTCCTGTCTCGTCGGTGGCCGCGGACTTCGGCCGGCTCCGTGCGGTGTCCGGCAGCGGCGACGGCACCCTGAAGGCCCCGGTCGGGTGCGAAGTGCGAGGCGTCCGCGCTGCGCGTTGACCCCGAAGGTCTGGGACCTCGGCACCGGGGAGTGCCTGCAAACACTTCGAGGCGGCGATGAGGTTCATTGAGATTCAGGTCTTTCTCTCTGTCTCTCTCTCTCTCTCCCTCTCTCTCTCTTTTTCGCTCTCTCTTTCTCTTTCTCTTTCTCTTTCTCTTTCTCTTTCTCTTTCTCTTTCTCTTTCTCTTTCTCTCTCTCTCTGTCTGTTCGGGGACTTGATGTTTGCCTCTCACGCTTCCGTTTGAAACCATGCGTGACGTATATATGTGTCCCAAGGGCTTAGGCATGCTGACCTTGGATCAGTGTCATGTCAGATGTTGCTTCCCCCCAGAGTGTTGCAAGAGTCTGGCTATGGTTTGGGATCTTTGCTTGGCGGGTTTTTCAGGAGAACGAGTTGGTAAGAGATGGAAGCACTGACGAGGAGGAATCCGCAGAGGTGGAGGCAAGCTATTCTGCACACCTTCAGCAGCCACGACGTGGTTTCCACTGCGCGTCTGAAACATGTCTTGATATCCCCCGCACTAAGTAAATTACTCGCTGAAGAGATTCCCCCACTTCAAGACCCTTTCAGCCCGAACTCAAGTTGGAGCCGGGGAGCGTGCTCGACAGAGACTGGAACTCTTGGCGTGCTGGCCCCGTACTGCCTGACGCACGGATGGCTCAGAATAGCAAACAAATGGAAACACTATAGCAGACAAGTGCGCAAAATGCCATTTGAACAACTTAATTAAGGCGTATCGAGGCCCTCCCTTTGAAGGCTTCGTTGGGATGCCCATTTCTTGATATTTCACTCTCCGACGACGCAAGAATTATTGTCTCATAAAATCGTGTTCCGTTTGGGGGGTTGAGCTCTATCCGCCCGCACCGAATGCCTTTCTTTTTGGAAAGCGTTTTTGTGGCTTACCGCAGTTTCTCTCACTCTTTGGCATTGCTGGTTATATGTTTGTTTTCCGTTAGCTTCTGGATTTGTGATTTCGAGAAATAATCGTTCAACTTACTGGTCATTTTTCTAGGACGTGATCCTACCTTTACCTTTATTCTACATACGCCTTTGCTTCCTTCAAAGGAAAGTTTGCCACGCGTCTTTATGTAGGGCATTGCATTTGATTCGAAGAACGATTGCAAAGGCGGGGGTGGCTGAGTCCTTCAACGGTGTCAAAAAGGAGCAAGCGGGTTCAGAACAGGTGGTTGCTCGAGTTGCTTTGCCCGACCGAAGACATTAATTGACGGCAGGGAAGTCCCGCTACGGATCCAATTTCAATCAACAGCGTATGACAATTGAAAGGCTGTGCACGGATTCTCCCCTCCCAAAGAACTCGCATTTCTTTGCATATGTTGGGTTGCCCTGGGTTGCTAGGATTTCCTGAATTTCTGGATTTCCCCCTAGTTCTGATATTGATTGACGGGCGGTTGAGTTCTGAGGGAGTGGTTGGTGAGGAATGCATTATTTTTGTGAAAACACTTACCATGTTCGCCGAGTAACTTGAGAAATGAGACTGAGGGTCTACAAAATTGAATGCCATGAAGAAACATGAGCCTGAAGGAAGTCGGGACTCACCCAGTCCCAAATCTATTGTTGAGACCCCTCTTTGTATGTCCCCTGATTTATTTCCAACAAATTTTCAGACGACACCTTTCCCTGGCCCCCGGGCCCTGGAAGCGCGCAGCTCTCCGGGTCCGGCGTGCCCCCCTCCCGCCTCGGAGGCCACACGAATTGGGTCGAAGCGGTGGCCGCGGACTTCGGCCGGCTCCGTGCGGTGTCGGGCAGCTCCGACAAGTCCCTGAAGGCCCCGGCCGGGTGCGAAGTGCGAGGCGTCCGCGCTGCGCGTTGACCCCGAAGGTCTGGGACCTCAGGACCGGGGAGTGCCTGCACACGCTTCGAGGCGGCGATGAGGTTCATTGAGATTCAGGTCTTTCTGTCTCTCTCTCTCTCTCTCTCTCTTTGTCTCTCTCTTTCTCGCTCTCTCTTTCTCTTTTTCTGTCTCTTTCTCTTTCTCTTTCTGTTTCTCTTTCTCTTTCTCTTTCTCTCTCTCTCTCTCTCTCTCTGTCTCTTCGAGGGACTTGATGTTTGTCTCTCACGCTTCCGTTTGAAGCCATGCGTGACGTGTACATATATATATATATATGTATGTATATATGTGTGTGTGTGTCTTCCCAAGGACTTAGGCATGCTGACCTTGGATCAGTGTCATGTCAGATGTTGCTTTCCCCCAGAGTGTTGCAAGAGTCTGGCAATGGTTTGGGATCTTTGCTTGGCGGGTTTTTCAGGAGAACGAGGTGATAAGAGATGGAAGCATCTGACGAGGAGGAATCGGCAGAGGTAGAGGCAAGCTATTCTGCACACCTTCAGCAGCCACGACGTGGTTTCCACTGCTCCTCTGAAACATGTCTTGATATCCCCCGCACTAAGTAAATTACTCGCTGAAGAGATTCCCCCACTTCAAGACCCTTTCAGCCCGAACTCAAGTTGGAGCCGGGGAGCGTGCTCAACAGAGACTGGAACTCTTGGCGTGCTGGCCCCGTACTGCCTGACGCCTGATTGATTTTGGCTTCAAAGTATTAGACAAGAGGACGGATGGCTCAGAACAGCAAACAAATGGAAACACTATAGCAAACACGTGCGCAAAATGCCATTGGAACAATGTTAATTACGGCATATATCAAGGCCCTCCCTTTGAAGGCTCCATTGCGATGCGAATTTCTTGATATTTTACTCTCCGACGACGCAAGAATTGTTGTCTCATAAAATCGTGTTCCGTTTGGGGGGTTGAACTCTATCCGCCCGCACCGGATGCCTTTACTATAAGCGTTTTTGTGGCTTACCGCAGTTTCTCTCAATTGTTTGGCATTTCTGGTTATATGTTTGTTTCCCGTTAACTTTGGATGTGTACTTTCGAGAAAAAATGGTTCAACTTACTGGACATGTGTCTTTGCTTCCTTCAAAGGAAAGTTCACCATGCGTCTTTATGTAGGGCATTGCATTTGATTCGAAGAACGATTGCAAAGGCGGGGGTGGCTGAGTCCTTCAATGGTGTCAAAAAGGTTCAGAACAGGTGTTTGCTGGAGTTGCTTTGCCCGACAGAGAAATTAATTGACGGCAGGGAAGTCCCGCTACGGATCCAATTTCAATCAACAGCGTATGACAATTGAAAGGCTGTGCACGGATTCTCCCCTCCCAAACAACTCGCATTTCTTTGCATATGTTGGGTTGCCCTGGTTTGCTAGGATTATGTGGAGTTTCTGGATTTCCCCCTAGTTCTGATATTGATTGACGGGCGGTTGAGTTCTGAGGGAGTGGTTGGTGAGGAATGCATTATTTTTGTGAAAACACTTACCATGTTCGCCGAGTAACTTGAGAAATGAGACTGAGGGTCTACAAAATTGAATGCCATGAAGAAACATGAGCCTGAAGGAAGTCGGGACTCACCCAGTCCCAAATCTATCAGTCCCAAATCTATTGTTGAGACCCCTCTTTGTATGTCCCCTGATTTATTTCCAACAAATTATCAGACCCCTCCTTTCCCTCCCGGCCTCGGCCTGGCCCTCGGGCCCTCGAAGCGCGCAGCTCTCCGGGTCCGGCGTGCCCCCCTCCCGCCTCGGAGGCCACACGCGTCTTGTCAGAGCGGTGGCCGCGGACTTCGGCCGGCTCCGTGCGGTGTCCGGCAGCTCCGACAAGTCCCTGAAGGCCCTGGCCGGGTGCGAAGTGCGAGGCGTCCGCGCTGCGCGTTGACCCCGAAGGTCTGGGACCTCGGCACCGGGGAGTGCCTGCACACGCTTCGAGGCGACGATGAGGTTCATTGAGATTCAGGTCTTTCTCTCTGTCTCTCTCTCTTTCGCTCTCTCTTTCTCTTTCTGTCTCTTTCTCTCTCTTTTTCTCTTTTTCTTTCTCTTTCCCTTTCTCCCTCTCTCTCTCTCTCTCTCTCTCTCTCTTTCTGTCTCTTTCTCTCTCTCTCTCTCTCTCTCTGTCTCTTCGGGGACTTGATGTTTGTCTCTCACGCTTCCGTTTGAAACCATGCGTGACGTATATATGTGTCTTCCCAAGGACTTAGGCATGCTGACCTTGGATCAGTGTCATGTCAGATGTTGCTTTCCCCCAGAGTGTTGCAAGAGTGTGGCTATGGTTTGGGATCTTTGCTTGGCGGGTTTTTCAGGAGAACGAGTTGGTAAGAGATGGAAGCACTGACGAGGAGGAATCCGCAGAGGTGGAGGCAAGCTGTTCTGCACACCTTCAAAAGCCACGACGTGGTTTCCACTGCTCCTCTGAAACATGTCTTGATATCCCCCGCAATTACTTGCCCTCTTCCACTTGAGTTCTTGAGTTCAAAATTATGATAGTTTGAAGAGATTCCCCCACTTCAAGACCCCTTCAGCCCGAAATCAAATTGGAGCCGGGGAGCGTGCTCGACAGAGACTGGAACTCTTGGCGTGCTGGCCCCGTACTGCCTGACGTCTGATTGATTTTGGCTTCAAAGTATTAGACAAGAGGACGGATGGCTCAGAACAGCAAACAAAGTGAGCAAAATGCCATTTGAACAATGTTAATTACGGCATATATCAAGGCCCTCCCTTTGAAGGCTCCATTGGGATGCCCATTGTTTGATATTTTACTCTCCGACGACGCAAGAATTGTTGTTTTATAAAATCGTGTTCCGTTTGGGGGGTTGAACTCTATCCGCCCGCACCGAATGCCTTTATTGTTGGAAAGCGTTTTTGTGGCTTACCGCAGTTTCTCTCACTCTTTGGCATTTCTGGTTATATGTTTGTTTCCCGTTAACTTTTGGATGTGTACTTTCAAGAAAAATGGTTCAACTTACTGGTCATCTTTCTAGGACTGCCTTTATTCTAATTACATGTGTCTTTGCTTCCTTCAAAGGAAAGTTCGCCATGCGTCTTTATGTAGGGCATTGCATTTGATTCGAAGAACGATTGCAAAGGGCGGGGGGTGGCTGAGTCCTTCAATGGTGTCAAAAAGGTTCAGAACAGGTGTTTGCTGGAGTTGCTTTGCCCGACAGAGAAATTAATTGACGGCAGGGAAGTCCCGCTACGGATCCAATTTCAATCAACAGCGTATGACAATTGAAAGGCTGTGCACGGATTCTCCCCTCCCAAAGAACTCGCATTTCTTTGCATATGTTGGGTTGCCCTGGTTTGCTAGGAGTTCCTGGAGTTTCTGGATTTCCCCCTAGTTCTGATATTGATTGACGGGCGGTTGAGTTCTGAGGGAGTGGTTGGTGAGGCATGCATTCTTTTTGTGAAAACACTTACCATGTTCGCCGTGTAATTTTAGAAATGAGACTCAGCGGGGGTCCGCAGAATTGAATGCCATGAAGAAACATGATCCTGAAGGAAGTCGGGACTCACCGACTCACCCAGTCCCAAATCTATTGTTGAGACCCCTCTTTGTATGTCCCCTGATTTATTTCCAACAAATTTTCAGACGACACCTTTCCCTGGCCCCCGGGCCCTGGAAGCGCGCAGCTCTCCGGGTCCGGCGTGCCCCCCTCCCGCCTCGGAGGCCACACGCGTATTGTCTGGTCGGTGGCCGCGGACTTCGACCGGCTCCGTGCGGTGTCGGGCAGCACAGACCACACCCTGAAGGCCCCGGCCGGGTGCGAAGTGCGAGGCGTCCGCGCTGCGCGTTGACCCCGAAGGTCTGGGACCTCGGCACCGGGCAGTGCCTGCACACGCTTCGAGGCGGCGATGACGTTCATTGAGATTCAGGTTTTTCTCTCTGTCTCTCTCTTTCTCGCTCTCTCTCTCTCTCTCTCTCTCTCTCTCTTTTTCTCTTTCTCTTCCTCTTTCTCTTTCTCTGCCTCTTCGAGGGACTTGATGTTTGTCTCTCACGCTTCCGTTTGAAACCATGCGTGACGTAAACATATATATGTCTCTTCCCAAGAACTTTGGCATGCCGACCTTGTAGTGTCATGTCAGATGTTGCTTCCCCCCAGAGTGTTGCAAGAGTCTGGGAATGGTTTGGGATCTTTGCTTGGCGGGCTTTTCAGGAGAACGAGGTGATAAGAGATGGAAGCATCTGACGTGGAGGAATCGGCAGAGGTAGAGGCAAGCTATTCTGAACACCTTCAGCAGCCACGACGTGGTTTCCACTGCGCGTCTGAAACATGTCTTCATATCCCCCGCACTAAGTAAATTACTCGCTGAAGAGATTCCCCCACTTCAAGACCCTTTCAGCCCGAACTCAAGTTGGAGCCGGGGAGCGTGCTCGACAGAGACTGGAACTCTTGGTGTGCTGGCCCCGTACTGCCTGACGCCTGATTGATTTTGGCTTCAAAGTATTAGACAAGAGGACGGATGGCTCAGAACAGCAAACAAATGGAAACACTATAGCAAACAAGTGCGCAAATGCCATTTGAACAATGTTAATTATGGCATATATCAAGGCCCTCCCTTTGAAGGCTTCATTGGGATGCCCATTTCTTGATATTTTACTCTCCGACGACGCAAGAATTATTGTCTCATAGAATCGTGTTCTGTTTGGGGGGGTTGAACTCTATCCGCCCGCACCGAATGCCTTTATTGTTGGAAAGCGTTTTTGTGGCTTACCGCAGTTTGTGTCACTTGTTGGCATTTCTAGTTATATGGTTGTTTCCCGTTAACTTTTGGATGTGTACTTTCGAGAAAAAATGGTTCAACTTACTGGTCATCTTTCTAGGACTACCTTTATTCTAATTACATGTGTCTTTGCCTCCTTCAAAGGAAAGTTCGCCATGCGTCTTTATGTAGGGCATTGCATTTGATTCGAAGAACGATTGCAAAGGCGGGGGGTGGCTGAGTCCTTCAATGGTGTCAAAAAGGTTCAGAACAGGTGTTTGCTGGAGTTGCTTTGCCCGACAGAGAAATTAATTGACGGCAGGGAAGTCCCGCTACGGATCCAATTTCAATCAACAGCGTATGACAATTGAAAGGCTGTGCACGGATTCTCCCCTCCCAAAGAACTCGCATTTCTTTGCATATGTTGGGTTGCCCTGGTTTGCTAGGAGTTCCTGGAGTTTCTGGATTTCCCCCTAGTTCTGATATTGATTGACGGGCGGTTGAGTTCTGAGGGAGTGGTTGGTGAGGAATGCATTCTTTTTGTGAAAACACTTACCATGTTCGCCGTGTAATTTTAGAAATGAGACTCAGCGGGGGTCCGCAGAATTGAATGCCATGAAGAAACATGATCCTGAAGGAAGTCGGGACTCACCCAGTCCCAAATCTATTGTTGAGACCCCTCTTTGTATGTCCCCTGATTTATTTCCAACAAATTTTCAGACGACACCTTTCCCTGGCCCCCGGGCCCTGGAAGCGCGCAGCTCTCCGGGTCCGGCGTGCCCCCCTCCCGCCTCGGAGGCCACGCGGGTTCTGTCTCGTCGGTGGCCGCGGACTTCGGCCGGCTCCGTGCGATGTCCGGCAGCGGCGACGGCACCCTGAAGGCCCCGGTCGGGTGCGAAGTGCGAGGCGTCCGCGCTGCGCGTTGACCCCGAAGGTCTGGGACCTCGGCACCGGGGAGTGCCTGCACACGCTTCAAGGCGGCGATGAGGTTCATTGAGATTCAGGTCTTTCTCTCTCTCTCTCTCTCTTTGTCTTTCTCTCTCTTTCTCGCTCTCTCCTCTCTTTCTCTTTTTCTTTCTCTTTCTCTTTTTCTTTCTCTTTCTCTTTCTCTTTCTGTTTCTCTTTCTCTTTCTCTTTCTCTTTCTCTCTCTCTCTCTGTCTCTTCGGGGACTTGATGTTTGTCTCTCACGCTTCCGTTTGAAACCACGTGACGTATATATGCGTGACGCTTATATATGTGTCTTTGCTGTCCTTGGATCAGTGTCATGTCAGATGTTGCTTCCCCCCAGAGTGTTGCAAGAGTCTGGCTATGGTTTGGGATCTTTGCTTGGCGGGTTTTTCAGGAGAACGAGTTGGTAAGAGATGGAAGCATCTGACGAGGAGGAATCGGCAGAGGTAGAGGCAAGCTATTCTGCACACCTTCAGCAGCCACGACGTGGTTTCCACTGCGCGTCTGAAGCATGTCTTGATATCCCCCGCACTAAGTAAATTACTCGCTGAAGAGATTCCCCCACTTCAAGACCCTTTCAGCCCGAACTCAAGTTGGAGCCGGGGAGCGTGCTCGACAGAGACTGGAACTCTTGGTGTGCTGGCCCCGTACTGCCTGACGCCTGATTGATTTTGGCTTCAAAGTATTAGACAAGAGGACGGATGGCTCAGAACAGCAAACAAATGGAAACACTATAGCAAACATGTGCGCAAAATGCCATTTGAACAATGTTAATTACGGCATATATCAAGGCCCTCCCTTTGAAGGCTTCATTGGGATGCCCATTTCTTGATATTTTACTCTCCGACGACGCAAGAATTATTGTCTCATAGAATCGTGTTCTGTTTGGGGGGGTTGAACTCTATCCGCCCGCACCGAATGCCTTTATTGTTGGAAAGCGTTTTTGTGGCTTACCGCAGTTTGTGTCACTTGTTGGCATTTCTAGTTATATGGTTGTTTCCCGTTAACTTTTGGATGTGTACTTTCGAGAAAAAATGGTTCAACTTACTGGTCATCTTTCTAGGACTACCTTTATTCTAATTACATGTGTCTTTGCCTCCTTCAAAGGAAAGTTCGCCATGCGTCTTTATGTAGGGCATTGCATTTGATTCGAAGAACGATTGCAAAGGCGGGGGGTGGCTGAGTCCTTCAATGGTGTCAAAAAGGTTCAGAACAGGTGTTTGCTGGAGTTGCTTTGCCCGACAGAGAAATTAATTGACGGCAGGGAAGTCCCGCTACGGATCCAATTTCAATCAACAGCGTATGACAATTGAAAGGCTGTGCACGGATTCTCCCCTCCCAAAGAACTCGCATTTCTTTGCATATGTTGGGTTGCCCTGGTTTGCTAGGAGTTCCTGGAGTTTCTGGATTTCCCCCTAGTTCTGATATTGATTGACGGGCGGTTGAGTTCTGAGGGAGTGGTTGGTGAGGAATGCATTCTTTTTGTGAAAACACTTACCATGTTCGCCGTGTAATTTTAGAAATGAGACTCAGCGGGGGTCCGCAGAATTGAATGCCATGAAGAAACATGATCCTGAAGGAAGTCGGGACTCACCCAGTCCCAAATCTATTGTTGAGACCCCTCTTTGTATGTCCCCTGATTTATTTCCAACAAATTTTCAGACGACACCTTTCCCTGGCCCCCGGGCCCTGGAAGCGCGCAGCTCTCCGGGTCCGGCGTGCCCCCCTCCCGCCTCGGAGGCCACGCGGGTTCTGTCTCGTCGGTGGCCGCGGACTTCGGCCGGCTCCGTGCGATGTCCGGCAGCGGCGACGGCACCCTGAAGGCCCCGGTCGGGTGCGAAGTGCGAGGCGTCCGCGCTGCGCGTTGACCCCGAAGGTCTGGGACCTCGGCACCGGGGAGTGCCTGCACACGCTTCAAGGCGGCGATGAGGTTCATTGAGATTCAGGTCTTTCTCTCTCTCTCTCTCTCTTTGTCTTTCTCTCTCTTTCTCGCTCTCTCCTCTCTTTCTCTTTTTCTTTCTCTTTCTCTTTTTCTTTCTCTTTCTCTTTCTCTTTCTGTTTCTCTTTCTCTTTCTCTTTCTCTTTCTCTCTCTCTCTCTGTCTCTTCGGGGACTTGATGTTTGTCTCTCACGCTTCCGTTTGAAACCATGCGTGACGTATATATGTGTCTTTGCTGTCCTTGGATCAGTGTCATGTCAGATGTTGCTTCCCCCCAGAGTGTTGCAAGAGTCTGGCTATGGTTTGGGATCTTTGCTTGGCGGGTTTTTCAGGAGAACGAGTTGGTAAGAGATGGAAGCATCTGACGAGGAGGAATCGGCAGAGGTAGAGGCAAGCTATTCTGCACACCTTCAGCAGCCACGACGTGGTTTCCACTGCGCGTCTGAAGCATGTCTTGATATCCCCCGCACTAAGTAAATTACTCGCTGAAGAGATTCCCCCACTTCAAGACCCTTTCAGCCCGAACTCAAGTTGGAGCCGGGGAGCGTGCTCGACAGAGACTGGAACTCTTGGTGTGCTGGCCCCGTACTGCCTGACGCCTGATTGATTTTGGCTTCAAAGTATTAGACAAGAGGACGGATGGCTCAGAACAGCAAACAAATGGAAACACTATAGCAAACATGTGCGCAAAATGCCATTTGAACAATGTTAATTACGGCATATATCAAGGCCCTCCCTTTGAAGGCTTCATTGGGATGCCCATTTCTTGATATTTTACTCTCCGACGACGCAAGAATTATTGTCTCATAGAATCGTGTTCTGTTTGGGGGGGTTGAACTCTATCCGCCCGCACCGAATGCCTTTATTGTTGGAAAGCGTTTTTGTGGCTTACCGCAGTTTGTGTCACTTGTTGGCATTTCTAGTTATATGTTTGTTTCCCGTTAACTTTTGGATGTGTACTTTCGAGAAAAATGGTTCAACTTACTGGTCATCTTTCTAGGACTACCTTTATTCTAATTACATATGCCTTTGCTTTTGTTCAAAGGAAAGTTCGCCATGCGTCTTTATGTAGGGCATTGCATTTGATTCGAAGAACGATTGCAAAGGCGGGGGGTGGCTGAGTCCTTCAATGGTGTCAAAAAGGTTCAGAACAGGTGTTTGCTGGAGTTGCTTTGCCCGACAGAGAAATTAATTGACGGCAGGGAAGTCCCGCTACGGATCCAATTTCAATCAACAGCGTATGACAATTGAAAGGCTGTGCACGGATTCTCCCCTCCCAAAGAACTCGCATTTCTTTGCATATGTTGGGTTGCCCTGGTTTGCTAGGAGTTCCTGGAGTTTCTGGATTTCCCCCTAGTTCTGATATTGATTGACGGGCGGTTGAGTTCTGAGGGAGTGGTTGGTGAGGAATGCATTCTTTTTGTGAAAACACTTACCATGTTCGCCGTGTAATTTTAGAAATGAGACTCAGCGGGGGTCCGCAGAATTGAATGCCATGAAGAAACATGATCCTGAAGGAAGTCGGGACTCACCCAGTCCCAAATCTATTGTTGAGACCCCTCTTTGTATGTCCCCTGATTTATTTCCAACAAATTTTCAGACGACACCTTTCCCTGGCCCCCGGGCCCTGGAAGCGCGCAGCTCTCCGGGTCCGGCGTGCCCCCCTCCCGCCTCGGAGGCCACGCGGGTTCTGTCTGGTCGGTGGCCGCGGACTTCGACCGGCTCCGTGCGGTGTCGGGCAGCAAGGACCACACCCTGAAGGCCCCGGCCGGGTGCGAAGTGCGAGGCGTCCGCGCTGCGCGTTGACCCCGAAGGTCTGGGACCTCGGCACCGGGCAGTGCCTGCACACGCTTCGAGGCGGCGATGAGGTTCATTGAGATTCAGGTCTTTCTCTCTCTCTCTCTCTCTTTGTCTTTCTCTCTCTTTCTCTCTTTTTCTCTTTCTCTTCCTCTTTCTCTTTCTCTGCCTCTTCGAGGGACTTGATGTTTGTCTCTCACGCTTCCGTTTGAAACCATGCGTGACGTAAACATATATATGTCTCTTCCCAAGAACTTTGGCATGCCGACCTTGTAGTGTCATGTCAGATGTTGCTTCCCCCCAGAGTGTTGCAAGAGTCTGGGAATGGTTTGGGATCTTGGCTTGGCGGGCTTTTCAGGAGAACGAGGTGATAAGAGATGGAAGCATCTGACGTGGAGGAATCGGCAGAGGTAGAGGCAAGCTATTCTGAACACCTTCAGCAGCCACGACGTGGTTTCCACCGCTCCTCTGAAACATGTCTTGATATCCCCCGCGCTAAGTAAATTACTCGCTGAAGAGATTCCCCCAGTTCAAGACGCCTTCAGCCCGAACTCAAATTGGAGCCGGCGAGCGTGCTCGACAGAGACTAGAACTCTTGGCGTGCTGGCCCCGTACTGCCTGACGCCTGATTGATTTTGGCCTCAAAGTATTAGACAAGAGGACGGATGGCTCAGAACAGCAAACAAATGGAATCACTATAGCAAACATGTGCGCAAAATGCCATTTGAACAATGTTAATTACGGCATATATCAAGGCCCTCCCTTTGAAGGCTCCATTGGGATGCCCATTTCTTGATACTTTACTCTCCGACGACGCAATAATTATTGTCTCATAAAATTGTGTTCTTTTTTGGGGGGGTTGAACTCTATCCGCCCGCACAGTTTCTCTCACTCTTTGGCATTTCTGGTTATATGTGTGGTTTCCGTTAACTTTTGGTTTTGTACTTTCGAGAAAAATATTTCAACTTACTGGTTATTTTTCTAGGACGTGATCCCACCCTTTACCTTTAATCTACATATGCCTTTGCTTTTGTTCAAAGGAAAGTTCGCCATGCGTCTTTATGTAGGGCATTGCATTTGATTCGAAGAACGATTGCAAAGGCGGGGGGTGGCTGAGTCCTTCAATGGTGTCAAAAAGGTTCAGAACAGGTGTTTGCTGGAGTTGCTTTGCCCGACAGAGAAATTAATTGACGGCAGGGAAGTCCCGCTACGGATCCAATTTCAATCAACAGCGTGTGACAATTGAAAGGCTGTGCACGGATTCTCCCCTCCCAAACAACTCGCATTTCTTTGCATATGTTGGGTTGCCCTGGTTTGCTAGGAGTTCCTGGAGTTTCTGGATTTCCCCCTAGTTCTGATATTGATTGACGGGCGGTTGAGTTCTGAGGGAGTGGTTGGTGAGGAATGCATTATTTTTGTGAAAACACTTACCATGTTCGCCGAGTAACTTGAGAAATGAGACTGAGGGTCTACAAAATTGAATGCCATGAAGAAACATGAGCCTGAAGGAAGTCGGGACTCACCCAGTCCCAAATCTATTGTTGAGACCCCTCTTTGTATGTCCCCTGATTTATTTCCAACAAATTTTCAGACGACACCTTTCCCTGGCCCCCGGGCCCTGGAAGCGCGCAGCTCTCCGGGTCCGGCGTGCCCCCCTCCCGCCTCGGAGGCCACACGGATTGGGTCAGAGCGGTGGCCGCGGACTTCCGCCGGCTCCGTGCGGTGTCGGGCAGCTGGGACCACACCCTGAAGGCCCCGGCCGGGTGTGAAGTGCGAGGCGTCCGCGCTGCGCGTTGACCCCGAAGGTCTGGAACATCACAGACGTGGGGCCCCCTTGCATGGGCCTTGTCGCCACGGAGCAGTGCGGGCGAGTGACGGGCTGCTTTCTTCAGAAACATCAGACGCCTGACGCTTGTCAGGCCGTTGCACTACGTGGGGGCTGCAGATTTGTGCAGCGCAGCGTGCGCGTTGAACACCGAGGATGATGCGGCCGCGGAGAACACCGCAACCCAGCCTCTGGGCTGCTACATGCGTGAAGGGCAGCTCTTCTACAACGAGGGTTCCCACGCCGGACAGACCCATTCCGGGTCACAGTCCTTGTGCTGGCCCCAGCCATGGAAACCGGTCTGTACCTGCCCTGGTGGGCGAGCCGGCGTTGATTGCAGTTATGATGGCGAACTCAAGCAGCTCGCCTTCGACGCGAGTCGGGATTTTGTCCTTGCGTTTGCGCTGCGAGTCGGGACGAAATCAAAAACTCAAAGGAAGGGTTATGAACGAAGCCATGGGCAGTTTGGACCGTGCAAGAGAGGAGCCATGGACTGTTTGGGACAGAGGATCCATAACAGGTCTGGGACGCGCGCAATCCGAGGTGCAGACTTCCACCGCCCACCTTGGCGC
Organism: Effrenium voratum; assembly: GCA_963377175.1. NCBI lineage: Eukaryota > Dinophyceae > Suessiales > Symbiodiniaceae > Effrenium > Effrenium voratum. Next base: position 56,337 of record CAUJNA010003749.1, on the reverse strand, counting down.
AGATCGGCGCATGCGTGGGTCTGGCTGCGTGCGCTGCCTTGGCCGCGCTTGGCCTGGACCATGCCTGGGCCAGGTCCCGGGCGCACAGCTACACGGCTTCCCGGCCAAATCGGCCAACGGTTGGATGTTTTGATGCTAACGTCGCGTGCTGAGGACCTCGGTGTGAGTGAGGCAGAGGCCAAGGAGGCCGTCAGTCTGCTGGTCGCTTGGATGTCGGAATTGGGATCCGTTCGCGGGTTTCGGTTTGGCTCCACTGGCTCCAAGTTGCTGAGGAGCAACACCCCGGAGCGCTGCTGCTGGCAGCTCAGTCCCACGCCTCCAACTCGTCGATCATCTTGGCCGGGCTCGCCGTGAACGCGCGGCTTGTGTTCCCGATGCTACTGGCATGGCTGGCTCCGTGGCTGGCTACAGTCGGTGCCTTTGCGGAAATTGCTTGGCTGACGTTCAGACCTCCCGAAAAGTGGTTCTCTGTGCATCACATTTCATGTTCATGTTTGTAAGAATTCGGAGTGTTAGGCTCACATGTTGTGGCAAATGTTTGTCGAGATGCGCTTGTCATTTCGCGCTAAAGGTGTCTTCCGGGACATGAAAATGTTCCTTCTGGTGGCGTTCTGCACCGCGCCAGGCCCTGGAAAGTGCAAAAAAGCTGCGCCTTGATTCGACCGGCTCGCAGGACTTCCAGATCTGGCGTGCAACCTCTGGGAGGGGCGCCGAGCTGCTGCTGAGCCGCAGTAGGCAGTCACTCAGCCCGCTTGATGTGAGCCGGATGCAAGCTTTGCATCAGTTGCTCCGTGCTGGTTTTGAGGCCGACATCGACCTCCTGGACAGCTTCTTCCCTTCGCCGTCCAGGTTTGCGCGTGCGGTGTCATGCGTGCGGACTGCGGCCCTCGTGGCTGTGGTCGGAGCCACCTGCAGCTTGGGCGAACTTTTGCCCTATCCGGCGAATGCCCTGGATCAGGCCGGGGGATCGCGCGCGGAGAGTGGAGTGACAGCGCCGTGCGCAGACCGATGCTCCCAACATCGGCCTGCACCAGCTGCAGATCCTGCACGCTGCTGGACTGGCGGACCAGAGCAAACTGCTACTGTGGGTGGCGCTTCTCTCTGCCATCTTCGCAGTGCTGGACATTGCGCTTCGACTGCGAAATTTCAACGGGTCAGTCGGCTTGAGCTGGAAGTCTGCGCCGAGGCTGTGAGCTTGTGCCCAAAAACCTCTTCGGAAGCAGGAATGGCAGAGTTGGACAAGATCAAAGAGACGGCAGGATTCGGAAGCTGTCATTTGCCGATCTTGTTCCAACCTTACCAGCTCACTGTCTTGAGGAGGGCCTCCGTTTTGTTTCGAACCTGTCAGGAGACCTGGTGAAAAAAAGCAGGGAAGGCGAATCATTCGACGCCGATGATCCGGAAGGCCAGGCCTCTTTGCCTTAGACCTGATGCCGATTGAACGAATTCGCTAGGCCAGACCTGGAGGGACCCCGAGAAGAAGCAGCTGCGGAGGTTTTGGTCCAGTGACGAAGGAGCAAATAAGTAAGAGAGTTGACCAAGTCTGTCCTCACATGCATTCATTCTTTCCCGTCTCATTTGTGCGTAAGCCTACCTTTCAATTAGCGTCCGGAACACGGAAGTTCCTTCTAAACTTCCTTCGACAATATGTGACCCCGTCCAACTCCGACCTACTCAGTCCATCTCGCGCAGGGGTCGCAAAGCTGTGCGGCGCGGCGCTCGCCGGCGGTGTGTTGGGCCTTTGGGCGCTCGGCAGCCTCCGGAGCGCCCGGCCCGGCTTCCAGCTCCGCTTTGGAGCGGCGGATGTCGGCCGCGCAGCAAATATCTCCATCGAGAGCACGGCGGTGCTCCGGGTGGACCCCATCCATGTGCCCGAGACGGACATGGGCGAGGCGGACCATCAAATATTTGTGGTTTCCTGTTGGTTGGGTTTTCCCATTTTGAGAAGTTTTTGAGAGACCAGGTGTCATGGCTATGGGTGGCCCTCCTGGCCGTGATGGTGGCATTGGCCGCAGTGATGTACCACTGCGCGTCAAAGCTGGAGGCAAACGTTGCAGGTGTACTTTGACAGTCGCAATGTTCATGAAAGGTGATTAGAATGCTGTTCCCTTTACCTGGCTTGAAGTCACCCGACAGGCCCGGAAGCGCTTCCACGAGGTTCTGCGAAAATTCCCCGCAAGCGTCCTGATCGAACCGGACGTGGTTATGCTCTTGGCCGACATGGCGCTGGACCTCAACTCCTTCGGGAACTATTTGATGGGGTCGCACCTGTACTTCGCAGGCGTCTCGCTGGCGATTTGGATCTTCACGTTCGCCAAGACCTGCTGTGACCTGGTTCACGTCCCGCAGGCAGGGGCTTAGGAGCCTGCAAGCTTTCGAGGGCTCCGCTCTCGCAGGAGTTCCGGGACAGCTTGCGGAATGGCTTTTACACCCCGGCCTTTATCAGATTTCAGAGGCAAGAAATCAGCGTGGAAGGCGGGAGAGTGACACAGGCGAGTGACACGTGGAGGGCATCGCATGCCAGGTGTCGCTTCTTTGCTTCTGAGTTGCTATGGCCTTCCGTGGGCTGTTTCAAGCTATGCCACGCTGACCTCACAGCTGGTCAACATCGCCCTCAGTCTGCCGACGCCTCAGCCGCTGAAAGAGAAAACGTGCATCCCGAACGCCTCAGGCGCGGCGTCTGCAAGCTGGTGGTGCTCAAAGAGCTGGGCATCTAGGAAACCGACGCGAAGGAACCGGGACACGACGAATTGGCCAAAGCTTTGGGTAAAGAGACCTGTTCGCCTGGTGGACATTAGAATCCCATGTAAAGGACATCCGCAAAAAGCACCCCCCCCCAATTACAAAATGCCCAAATGACCATCCCTTGAGCTTCAAGGCTCCAATTCTGCGCCCGCCTTGTAGAAGTCATTTTTTGGATGTCGGAAATCAGCTTAGCTGTAGTGTGCTTATGGGATGTTGAGCTTCCCAATGGCACGGGTTCCACAGGCGCAAAGTCGCCGAAGAAAATGCTCCTGCTTCTTCCTCCATGTGCACTGGCATGGGTTCCACTTCTGGGCCTGCGCAAAGTCGCCGAAACAAAAAGCTCTTGAACATGTGGCGCGCAAGGCAAGCAGGTGGGCGAGGCCAAGTGTGAGAGTCATTTTGAAAGCCCGCGCACAGCCTCGCGGCCATTTGCAGCGTTGCGGGACACCTCGGAGCGTTGGCCATGGCCCACGTTTCAGGCAGAGGAATACTGCGTGGGGAAGCACTGCATCGCGTGCACGGAGGTCTGTGCACAGCTGAGCCCGGTTGAATGTTATGTCGCTAGCTTCAGGACTTGTGAGAATTACAGCTTTGCCTCACAATGACCTGGAATAAGAAAAGTCAATTCAACAGGAAGACCCATTTGCCCCAATAACCATTTGAGACGTGTTCCATTGCGCGCGCAAACCGCGGGGAGCTCGTGAAAGTTGAGGGATCTTTTCGGTTTGTCTTTTCTTTTTTTTCGCGGAGAGAGAGAGAGAGGGAGGGAGGGAGAGAGAGAGAGAGAGAGAGAGAGAGAGAGAGAGAGAGAGAGAGAGAGAGAGGGGGAGGGAGGGAGGGAGGGAGAGGGAGGGAGAGAGAGATTTCTCTCCACCATTTTCACAAGCGCCATCATTGTCCAACCTTTGCAATCCGCAGTTTGTGACTGCTCCAAGGACCACCGGTGACTGTTGCCATGGTAAATACAAAAAGGACAAGGCAACATGGCACGATGTTTTCTTTGCTTGCCTTCTCACGTCCGACCTTCTGTAGAAGGACGCAGGCGATCCATCCCAAAGGTCGGCTCTTGTCGGACGCGGTTCTCGCGTCAGCCTTTTTCTGCCGCCTTGGTCCTGTGGACGGAGCAAACAAAGGGGAGCGAAGCACCAGCAGTGTTTTCCATTGTCACGACAAGTTGTTGACCGATTCCACCAGCTGAAGTGAAGGGAGCATATGTCAATGTTGGCATTTGGGAGGCAGAGAAGCTGGAAGTGAAACGACCAAACTTGGGTATGGCTCAAGACATTTGTTTGGTCTTCCTTCGATTTCTACAGTTCGTCCCTTTTGCACTTCAAGGGTGCGAGTGAAGAGTTGGGAGCCGAATTGGTTTAGCTTTTGATCCAGGTGCCCGCGCGAGTCGCGAGGGCCACGGCCGGGCTAAATTGCCGGGCGTTGGGGCACCCAACGGGAGTGCGGAAGAAATAGAGGGGCATGTAATCTTTGGTGCATTTTGCTTGGCTGTTAGGACTTTAACTCTTTGCCAGCTAATGGGTTTTCCACTAAACCACTGAAAGTTAAACTTTTAGCAGGGGAGGAGAAAGCAACCGAGTAATCACTCTCAATTGGTTTGACTGGATCAAATTGTTTCAGCGCGAAGACTCCATAAGAAAGGCGACTTTGGCCAATGGTTCCGATTCAGCACATGTTCTAATACTATATAGAACCGTGGTGTGCTTCGGGTTCAACCACTGGCTCTCAGCATTGCAGATTTGTGTGTGTGTGATTGGCGCAGGAATGCGCAAGCGAGGAACATGCCCGCTTTGTTCCCGGTCCACATCTGCAAGCATCAAGTTGTGAAAGAAGAGCAAAAGAAGGGAGCCACTGAAACCGCAGTTCTCCGGTACAGCGTAGAACCGTCATGTCTTCGCAAAGTGCATATATATTATTGGTCGCCAGTCGCCATCAACAGTGTGTGTTTGTCACGAATACGCAACGCGAAGGCTCCTGACCAAGTTACTGGCAAGCAAGTGACCCATGCAAGAATGCTGTGTGTTTTGACGGCGCCTTGTTGGTAGTTTGTGTTTGCTTTTGGTCAAGTAAGTGGACTATAGTGAGCAAAGTAGCGTTGCACAAAGCATTGTCCAGCAGTTTTGACGTCAGCTCGGTTTTGGGGATATGGGTTTCTATGTGAGCTGTTTCGAAGTGAGGCCATCAGACCGATAGTTTCCAAAGGTAGTTGTAGGCGTTCATGTTTAATTTTAGCTTTTTAGACGAGTTTCTAGGTGGGAACCAGCTTTTGGAACACATCAATGTGTTCAAGCTTGTGACCGACGGAGGCTGAGTCAAGGGAAGTCCATGTATATAATATATATATATATATAGATACATATGTTGTATTTGTTTAGGGGGTCCCTTTTTTTGGGGGGAGGGGGGGGGGGGGTTAAAGGGGAAATTGCAGAACAAACACAATTTTTGGGGGTCCCCCCCAAAAAGGTAGACCCATGTAATTTATGTGTATATATATACCTAGACCCTCCAGGTGTGCATTTTTTCTGCTGTTTGCTGAAAAAGCTATATATTGTGTCGTTTGCTCCAAAAAGAGCCTTTTCCTTTTAAAAGTGCTGCTTCAAAATCTTGCCAAAACGTGGTCGGCAAATGTCGCTTTTTGGTCGGGGAATGTCGCCTTTGGGTCGGGCAATGTCGCCTTTTCGTCTTCATCCTGGTTTCGCAAAACAGCAAAATATGCAAAAATGCGCTGAGGCAAAAAAATGCGTCGTTTGCACCAAAAGGAGCCTTTGGCCCAAACAGCACAAAAAAGGCATACTTAGGAGGGCCCAGGTATATATATATATATATATATTCATTCATTTGTTCATTCATTTATTCATTCATTCATTAATTCATTCATTAATTTATTCATTAATTCATTTACTTATTTACTTATTTACTTATTTATTTATGTTTCACTTATTTATTTATTGATTTATTTACAACTTGGATACAATTTTGGTCTAGTTGGGAATTTTTGTTTTTTCTTACGCCGGGTCTACGATTTGCTTACACCTTTTTGCTTTTGTTATACCATCTTGGGGTTTCTCGGAGGGAATTGGTGAACACGCTCCGAATGGTTGGCAGTGGCATTTCTGCAGTCCAAAGGGTCGATCGAAGTTCATGTGGCACACTGCGCATTTTTTCGATCCCAAGGCCAAGGAGAAGAGCTGATCGAGGGGCAGACGACTTCGCGGCCGCTTTCAGTTTAGGCTACTGCGTCAGCGGGTTTTTCGTTTGGGGCGAGAGAGAGTAAGGGAAGGAAACCTTGCTTGCAGGCCCGAGAGCAACCATACAACTGTGACCCCATTTGCGGCTGGTTTTGACAGACAAAAAATCATTTGCGGTTGTTTCCCACGGGAAGTATTTGGCAAATGAAATGATCGAGGCACATCTGATTCATACAGCTGGCTGTGCTGTGTAGTGGCGCCCCTTTGCTCAACTTTAGCCTCCCCTGTTCGTTGGCAGGAAGATTCATGTTGTTCGTTTTCCATCGCCGGGTAATTCGCAACACCTTTAGGCCGTCAACAGTCGCAGGGACTGATTTTCCGGCAGGTTCCCAGCACACGCGCTCAAAGGGACTTTTGTTTGTTTGCGAGGGTTCGGAAATCACATGGAACCCTATCCCTTCCACTAGCATGGCGCCTGATAGAGGGAATTGCTCCCAGGTGCCCAGGTGCAGGTGCGATGCTCGTGCGCGAAACGAAAATAGAAGAAGACGCCTGCACAGAAACATAAACAACCTTACAGAAAAGCCTGGTCCTCCGTGCGTTTTTGTTATGGCACGATTCTGTTTTGGACTGTTTTTTGATCCCCAAACGAGGGGGTGTTATATTTTTGGAAACACTGCAATCAACAGGAAAAACTGCACGTGGTATGGGCCGCTTTCACGCTTCACAGCTTTGCCAAACTGACTCGGGTCTTATCGACACTCTGCACGCTTCTCACCGCTTTGCCAAAGCCCGTCCTGTCAACTGAAGTAAGTCATGGCTGTGGTGTTCCCAACGCCAGTGCCGCGCATGTACAAAAAGAGGTCTCCATTAATCACACCATTTTTGGGTGGAGGGTTTACAAAGGGATCAACTAGCATCTCCAGAAAGGGGGGGGACAATTACAAAATCGCTCCCAGAACTTCTCGCTCAGCGTAGAAGACCTCACGCTCTAACAAACGCCTGCCCACCCCCAGGATTGCACAATGCGTACGAGGAGGAGCGGATGGGTCCGCCATAAAGCCAAGCGCAGCTGCTGCGCAAAACTGCTTGAGCGATTCCATAATTCACCCCCACCCCCCCATCCCCTGAGTCACAAAACGGGGGTACCCTTATCGTAGGAAGCGGTACCTTGTAGTAGTTCAGAGTCTTTCATGGTCCCTGGATCAATTCCGAGAAGTATCCAATATGCTAGTGTTGGATGGAGTTGATTTGGATGTCCCTGGTTTATAGTGGTTTTTACTATGTGGCTGGAGGCGGTCCGCTAAAGCTCCTTTTTCCTTGCACCGCAGGATGCTTAGCACAATTGTGTGAAAAGGAAGAAAGAGGGCCTTGAGCCAAATGCTACGGTTGTGGAAAGGTCAATGCTGAAGCAAAGGAACACAAAGCAGCCACAAATTTATTTTGACCTTTCACACCGAATTACTATTGTAGTGTTGGCTTCTTCGGCTTTGACCGTAGCCATTTGAATTTGTTCGAATGCCGTAGCCTTTGAATGGTGGAAATATAATACTCGTCGCCATAGATTACAGGAGAAAAAATAGGGTGGTCCCCACTTTGTGACAAGAAGCCTCAGCGAAAGTATCATTGAAGTGGAAAGGCGATTTCGACAACCCTGGAATATCAAAGTGGTTGGTTTGTGCAAATCCAACCGTGTGTTTCGGATGTCCACCAAATGCCACAACCTAACTTCGTGCCTTGCCCTACTGGTTTTGACGAAGCCTGGGTTTTGCCTCTCCGTTGCTACAGGGTGCGCAGATCGTTTATGCAAATGAGCAGAGCCCAAAACCCTTGGCCAATTTACAAGGGGTCCTGGTAGGGGCTATGGAGAAAGCCCAACTATACCTTTGCAGCCATTTTGCTAGCGAAAAGTGAAGTCAACGTTCCTACCTCAGTTTCCAAAAGATCGCCGGCAAGTTGTTTCAAGGCTTTTGCACGCCTGATCTATTGCTGTAGTCAATGATAGCACGCGTGTAACACGACCAAAATTCCAAAACGGATGTTAATTAAATGGTAGAAGTTCATTGGTTTCGCCTTGTTCTATTATCCTTTTTCGTGCCCTCTGATTTTGGGCGCCCTCGCGAGACTTCGGGGCTTGTCAAACTCCAGTTGAGATTCACGCAAAGAGCCCAAACCCGGCAAACTCGTAAAGGCACTCTTTTGGGCGTGAGTTGTTTGAGAGCGCCATTCGTAGGTTGGTGTTTTTTTGTGAAACCAAGAGGGATGCTCCAAATCCACCGGCAGAAAAACAGGGGCCGTCACCATTTGAGACAGATACGAATTTTTGACAGGTCGAAATCCCTGTGCTGATGTCCGCCGGGCTCTTAGAAGTTTGAGACCATGCATTGAAGTCCTCCAAATGAGTGGCCTCTTTGTGGTTCGCTTTTGCCCTTCGCCAAACGCCCGTGCGAGGCGAGTGCTGCAGGTGACGGATGCGTTGAGGCGCACAAAAAGAAAGGGTCTGGTGGCTGCTCAGCACTTTCTCCTGAGGACCGAAATAGGTTTGAAGGGCGGCAGTTCGAAGGAAGCTGGGCAAGGTGCCACTTATGGTACACGGCTGCGATTGGGTACATATATTGACACGCAGGTGCAGCAGTAACGGGTGAGCCCTGCTCTGATTGGGGTGTGTCTCAAAATTGTTTCTCCTTTATTCCCTATTTCAACCTCACATCCGCCAGAACCCACAGAAACTGTTTTCTTTAGCTGCGGCTTTGGGTTGAAGGAACTGGGCAAACATTGGCTCTGAATTTCGATCGATCTTCAGAAATGCGTGGACAACCCCCATGGTTGTGTTCATGTCCCCTTCCGGCCCCAAGATGCCAAAACCGGGCAGGCCTGGCATCGATCGGGCGTTTCACCGATTCGGCTTGTTTTTGGAGCAGTTGAGCCACGTGCTCAGAACGTGGGCAACCATAAATGGGTGCGGATCTCCGCCTTGGTAGCTGCTCTTGACATTGTTCTGGGTTCACCATGGTTGTACCAGGTTTTGATTATGACTCAGTTGTGTTTTCAATCATGGGCCATGGGTTGATATATCTGTGACGTTGAAACAGGGCAAATTCACATGGCATGTCGCCTTCGACCGGGCTCGAAGGCTTGCTTTGTCTTGTGTAATTACGGGCGATTGAGTGCGGCTTACATGTTTTTTGATGGCTTGCAGAGAGTCACCGCTATGTGCCAAAGCGGGCTGTTTGCATGTATGAACGTGGATCCTTTCGTGTATTTCCAGCCGGATGTGATCATGTTGACCATCCTGTGTTCAAAATTGGGCCACTTAATTTCGCAGAGTCGGCTTGTCGCGCCTAAGCAGCTTCCGGACTGCGGAATCACCTAGTTCCTAGAGGACCGCCGCTTTTGTCAGTGTTCCCAGCCAACCCTGACATCGTGCTCCTTTCAGCTCCAGATACTGCATGGCCGGCCTGAGTTGCAAAGCCTGCGAGTTCAAACTTCGTAGCGTCAGCAGGTAGCGGGTTTCGGCCGCACGGGCCTTCGACGGGTGTCTTTGGGCATAAGGCTATAAGACGGCCGTGAAGCGCCCGAAAGAAAGGCCGTAAAACACCGTCCGCCACACAGAAAGACAGATGCCTGACAGTAAAGTCAGGCCTTTCTCAGACACAGCTTCGGGAAGGGGCGCGAGGCCGGAAATAGTTGGTACCACAAAGCTTCGACACAAGTTTTTGCGAGTACGGCGAAAATCGTCGCATGATTCCAGACATCGAGTGCAGAGATTCGAATGCGGAACCCTTCGTGCCCGCACATGTCCCCACTTTCACTGCATCTCATGGACCTTTGGAGCGCCGTGTCAGCAAAGCCACATGTTGTGTGGTTCCAATTTATGTGTGGCCGGGGCAAAATCCATGCCCGGAAAGCGAGAGGGCCATGCCAGGCCAGTCCTTTGGCTCACAAGACTGCAGTATCATTTCGTATCCCTGCTGCAAAATTGCTTCGAGTGGGCCTCTGTGGGCCATGCACCAAGCAAGCAAGTCAAACGAAACAACTTTGTTCATTTGAAGTACAAGCAAAGTTCGGTCCGGGCAGCTCCATATGCCTGAGAAGCATGTTAACTGTTGGTTGTGTCAAACATTTCTTTCAGAGTGCCTTGAGGGATGGTGGTTGAACATGTCGTTTCGGGTTCAACGCCAGTGGCGCTGTAGGCAAAAGACTCGTGTGAAGCTGCGCGGGCTGGACCCGCGCAGCTGGAGCCGACATGTGAAGCCAGCGACCGTGCCATGCAGTCATCTAGGTGGGTAGAGATCTTGCGCTAAGGTGTAAGCCGTGCCATATTTTAGGGTGTGTGGCTTCATGCAATCCCGGACTTGCGAAAAGAGCGGCCCAGGCTGGCTTGGGGATTCCTTGGCAATGAGCTGAAGCTGCCAGACATTTCCCCATGCCAATCCAATCACTGTGCTGGGGGAGCTAAAAGTTTGAAGTTTCAAGTCCTGCAGGTAGAATTCCTGCAGGTAGAATATTCCAGACATCGAGTGCAGAGATTCGAATGCGGAACCCTTCGTGCCCGCACATGTCCCCACTTTCACTGCATCTCATGGACCTTTGGAGCGCCGTGTCAGCAAAGCCACATGTTGTGTGGTTCCAATTTATGTGTGGCCGGGGCAAAATCCATGCCCGGAAAGCGAGAGGGCCATGCCAGGCCAGTCCCTTGGCTCACAAGACTGCAGTACCATTTCGTATCCCTGCTGCAAAATTGCTTCGAGTGGGCCTCTGTGGGCCATGCACCAAGCAAGCAAGTCAAACGAAACAACTTTGTTCATTTGAAGTACAAGCAAAGTTCGGTCCGGGCAGCTCCATATGCCTGAGAAGCATGTTAACTGTTGGTTGTGTCAAACATTTCTTTCAGAGTGCCTTGAGGGATGGTGGTTGAACATGTCGTTTCGGGTTCAACGCCAGTGGCGCTGTAGGCAAAAGACTCGTGTGAAGCTGCGCGGGCTGGGAGCCGACATGTGAAGCCAGCGACCGTGCCATGCAGTCATCTAGGTGGGTAGAGATCTTGTGCTAAGGTGTAAGCCGTGCCATATTTTAGGGTGTGTGGCTTCATGCAATCCCGGACTTGCGAGAAGAGCGGCCCAGGCTGGCTTGGCAATCACTGTGCTGGGGGAGCTAAAAGTTTGAAGTTTCAAGTCCTGCAGGTAGAATTCCCAAAGTCCCAAATTGCTCACGACATCTCGATCGTGCTGTGGTGCAACTTGTTTCGTAGCTCTCCTAGGTATTGCTTGCATCGGTGAATCAACAAGTCTCACGTATGCCTTTGCATCCAGAATGATTCGGCCAAACCAAATCACTAGCAAAGGATTGGCCGAATCCTGCACACTTCTCCAAAGCAGGATCCGGTAACTGGAGGGCACTTTCATGTGAGCCAGGGTCAATCTTCTTCGGGCTCGTCAGGTCCTCATGTTCCTGGCTGTGGCAATTTGGTGACCCAACACGCAATGTGCGACTCGTTCGATGTGATGCCGAACTGATTCAGTAAGCCGCTTGGGCTTCACCAGTCAGCCTGCCAAGCGGCCCTTCTTGACTTGGTGACCCAAGTCAAGGGACAAGCCCTAGTGAGCATACCCAAGACTCGCGCGTTCGTAAGGTAATTCGAGATGCTCAGCTGCCCTTCTGCAGGAATTTCCATGGAGCAGCAAAACATACCGTTCCGATCGCCGGTTGCGGCTCGGCTTGCTTGCAGAGGCAAGGAGCCAATTGACCCAGGTCAGTGACCCAAGTTGCAGACAGCAAGTGTTTCCTTTGTGCACTTGCGATGTAGCTTTAGCAGTTCCAAAGTAACAGTTCCTTGTCACCCACTACTAATTTATCATCCCTGCGCGACACATCTTGGTGTCCCGGAAGCAGCTGCTGCCATTTTGCCACGATGCCATTGGAGCCTGCGCCAAATCCGTGTTCACCTGAGTGGCGTTGCTTTTTCCCGCTCAAGCAAAATGTCCAGAGGTGAACATATCAACAAACCAGGTAGCACCACACTGCAGCCGCAGAAGGTTCGGGATGGTTTTTGCCCGCAGAAGCTCGTGGAAGGGACGTGGTTGATTTGCTCTTTCCGGAGTTACATTTGCTCTTACTAGAGTTGCTAGCAGATCGTGCGCACGAATTCCCTCGCGGACATTACCTTCCTCAAGTTCCAGAAGCAACTTGTCCGCAAAAGGCTCGTGGAAGCACTTTTTAATAGAAGCTTGCTCGCGGAAGGTACCCTTCACACCGCGGAAGCTTGGTTGAAGGTTTCGCGGAAGGGGTCCATACCTGGACCTTCCAACATGTAAAATTAACGCCGTTTCCCAAAACAGCAATAATTTTCGCCGGTTGCTGAACAAAACGCTCTTTCGGAGAAAAAGCGCTCGCCGTGAGTCCAGCTCGGAACCAGGCAAAAAACAACGCCGTCTCGCCGGCAAATTACGCCGTTTTGACGGCAAATTACGCCGTTTTGACGGCACATTACGCCGTTTTGCAATTTTGATTGATGCTAGAGTGTGCAAACACTGAAAACTGCCGGCAGGCGAAAATAATCGCCGTTGGGTCAAAAAACATAGTTTTTGACAAAACAGCAATAATTTTGCACATGTTGGAAGACCCAGGTATGTCCAATCACACCGCTCACCTGCCAAGGTCTTAGCGTGATTTTCCCGGTTCCATTGGCCTTTGGCATGTTTTTGCTGCCAAGGCTTCATGCCACTCAAGCACATGGCTTTGTGCGCGCGAAAACACGCAGGTGCCATGACGCGCCTCTCCGAGATGTTCTGCAAAAGTGCTGTCGACATGTGGCTTGTGCCACCGAACCCTGCTGTATTCACCTGTCGCCCGTGTGCGTGGCGCGGACCGTGGCGCCACTGCAACACCAGGGCATCAGAATCGTGGTAGAGTTTTCGAACCGGAAAGGTGGCAGCGCGCCGCGCAAGTGCAGATCAAGAGCCTGCGCGCGCCGCTGTTGAGGGCTCTTCCTGAGCAGAGATGACACACATTTCTGGTGGATGTACCTGCACAGACTCATTTGACATGTCCTACGGCCAGAGATATGCTATTTAAGGCTTGTGTCATGCGAGCCGTTGCTTTCCGTTCACAGGCCGGTCCAGAGGGGCGGTCTTTGGAAAAAGCAATAGTGCAGTAGATAGCTGCGACTTCTGGAGGGTACTCCGACTGGCAGCGTCTTGCTCAGATGCCCGGGAGGGGCGGCCAGGCGGCACGGTCCGGCGCGATCTTCCGTCCATGTTCCGCCAAGGTTCAGCCCTTTCCCGCTCCATCCAACTTGGGTTCCAGGCACGATGCCCCATGTGGCCAATATGCGGTTGAACCCTATGCCTTTCAGGTAGGGCAGTGCCACATGGACAAGGGGAAAGCGCGGAGACAATACAAGTGTTCCTCGCTGACATCACGTAGTCCTTTCCAAGAATGAGCCGTCTGCAATGCAGAGGGCAACAACCACAGCAATGTGGTCATGAACAGCAACCAAGAAAGCTCAGGCAACAGGGCTATTCCGAACTTCCCCGTCCTGACTTTGGGGGGCTGATTCGATAAGAGTCGGCCCCAAACCCCGGAAACCTTTCGGGGTCCCGGGCCTTTTCGGGCCCGAAACACCTGGAACCAATCAGTTGGAGAGCTCCAAGTCCCAGGTGATGATTTCAGTTGGACAGTTGGTGACAGATGGAATGCAGCAATGGGAGCAATCGGAGCAATCGGAGCCAGAGTGACTCAGATTTGTGTCGAATGAAAAGGCTTCGGGGATGCTTTGAACCAGCGAGTTTGCGTGCCTCGCGCCTCAGCTTTCCGCAACTCTTGACCTGAAAGCTTGCAGATCCCATCGTGTCCGGGGAGTCAGCTGCCGCACTTACCCAACTCTCAGATCCCGGCGGATCGCCAGAGGCGTGTTTTGCAGACGGGACTGAGCGCACCGGCCAGCAAGCCGAGCACCCGCATGTGGGCTAAAGAGATCTACTCGTTACAAGTCTCCAAAGAAGCAGATTGCGGATTATGCAGCTCGCGGATTGGACTGTGCGCTTTCCGGATTACGGATTTTGGGTTGCATGGGTTTTCAATGCTCCAGCATAAGGTTTCAAATCACACTTTGCAGCGCGGATTGCGGATGAAGAAGCAACCAGAACAAGGATTGAGCGAAGCTCGCGTCCGTGCAGCCTTCCATCATTCCATTTGTCGGCAACACTTCGCTGGCTTAGGCGCAAGGGTGGAGCAAACCCGCCGAGTGAGCCATGCAGTGTGAAGGGCGCGATGCCTGGACGAGCAGATACGCCAAGGAGATAGCTATGGCTTGCGGCCCCGGCTGGTCGACCGGTCGGAGCGCTTCTTTCCGGAGAGTTTCTGCTATCGCTTGGGCTTGCAGCAAGTCCAAGTTGCATTTGGCGCAGCGTTCCTGCCGGCAAGTGAGCTTCCAGCCCATTCAAGTTGAAAGACCCAAGGTTTGCAGCAAGGGATTCTTTCGCTAAAAGGTGCCTGGGCTTTCGTGCGAGGATAGCCTGCACAAAATGCGTGGCGCAGAGCAGTCTGTGGCTCTGGCACGATTGCCGGCCACTCTTTGAGTTGAGGTCGAGCGCAAATCAGCTGGTTGCCCTCCGCTCTCAGAAGCAGCGCGCTTCAGGTTGCCACTGCACTGCGCTCTGTGCAAAAGCCGCTGCCCCGCTCGGAGTTTCTTGTCAGGTTGGCCTTGACTGGTCGAAGCGCCGTGCTGCATAACAACATGCGCAGGGGTGCTGCGGGGAAAGTCGAAAGCGATGCGATGCAGTCCGTCCGGTTTGGCCATGGTTTGAGGAGGGCTTGGCTCAAAATCCTGAACGCACAAGATCCCTATTTTCGAGCCACTCGCATGTTGCCTGGCCTGTAAGCAGTGGGAAGACTGCGTGGGAAGTACTTCAGGAACATCCGGCTCGAAGAGAGAGAGAAGTTGCGTGGTGAAGGTTCGAGGTTCTGCATTCAGGGCTACAGGGATGCATGTTGGCCAGTCCAAGCATTAAACCTTTTCCACCAGATCAAAGGAAACCGCCATATTGAGGGCTGAGCTGTTTGCGCAGACAGTAAAAGTATATTTGCCGAAGACTGGCCTGTCTCTTAAAAGACCGATGCGCCCGGAAGGCAACTCTGCCAGCATTTGGAGTTTGGCCTGGCATCTTTGACCTGGAAGTTCAGAAAGGGCTTGGAGGTATTGCGTTTGCCGGCAAAGTTTGGCAGCATGGATGTCAATGGTCAGTGCGATCCGCTCTTGACATGGCCGCAATCTATCAGAGCTTCTCCTGCCACATTGATCTTCTTGAAGTGAGATGTGCGCATTTGGCACGGTCGTTGCCAGTCTCATTGTGGCCGTCCGAAAACCAGGGGTGAGCTTGTGCCCGGTCTATGGCTGATGTCTGGCCAGCTGCAAGTTGACGCCTGTGGCTTTGCCAGGATCCAAAAGTGGGCGGTCTCAGTTTGTAATGTTGACCCAGGATTAATAAAGCCGTCCCATTATTAGGGGGGGTTCCCTCCAAAAGCGATGAATCACTAATAAAAGGGGACACCCCCCCTATTAATCAAGCAGGGGTTTATTAATCCGGGGTTAAGATTACACCGCCCGCAGGCGCATGATATCTGATAGCTGGTGTCTTTTTGTCCATGCATACATCAAAAATACACGCGCGCAGGCTGACTGAAAGCCCTCGATGCACTCTGGAGGCGGGGCAGGGCGGGTGGTTTTTTGTTTTGCTGTGAGCCGCCACTTCTCGATGGCATCACCACTACGTGATTTCGTTGCCAGCCTGCCAGCCTGCCAGCCAGTGACAGCTACCCCACAACCGATGAGTTTTAGCAGTTGGAACTAGTTGGAACACCCTCGGAATGGTTGGCAGTGGACATAGACGCATGCATTTACCTTGTCCACCAAAGGGTCTTTTAAAGTTCATCCTCACGATGCTTGCCACTTCCCGAGGGTGGGATAGAGCCGCTTGACAGCCAATTGAGAAGACCTGATGGGGACGACGTGACCACTTTCTAGGCTGCGGCATCGGCAGGTTTGTGGGAAGGACAGCTTGCTTGGCCCAAGAGCAACTATGACATGACCAGTTGAGTTTGACGCATTTGGGGTGCTGAGCAATGGTGACCCCATAAACATCGACCTTTCTTGGGCACTCACGAATCTCCTGACGGGCTTTGGGTGGCAGCTTTTTGATCACCTCGGGTCACAGATCAGCTCCAGTGACACTTCAATCGGCACCTTTAGCGCTCACTCGATCCCAATGTTCTGAAAAAACGAAACGGCACCGATTCGAGGGTGAAATGAGCGAAAACCATGGTGCAGGTCCTTGGCTGGTGACCCTTGATTTCAGGTTTTTGGAATGATTGTAAATGCGGCAGATCACCTTCTGCAACAAGGGTTTGCACTGGGTGCACTAACCGGGGCATTGCCTGTCATAGCCATAGAAGGACCCAATGACAATGTTGACCGCGGGTACGCGCGCTACTTAGAGTTCCGAATTGGAGGTGTCCTTTTTTAAGGGGGTCTAAAATTGTGTTTCCCTTTGGTTTCCCTTTAGAACCATCAAAAAAGGATCCCCTATGTTGAGAAGCTCCCACATCACGAACTTCGGCAAGTATTTAATTGCAAGTTTGTTCTCAGGCTTTTGTTGTCAAGCGCCAGTTTTCGGAGGCATCATTAGGGGGGGCGATTAGAGAAATCAATGGAAAAATGCTGATGTTCTGTTTCCCCACTTTGGGGCAACCTCAAATGGCGAATCCTCAAACGCGGCTTGAACCATTTGCGCACGCAAACTAGCCTTGGATTGGGCATTCCGGCAACTTCAGCCGCACGATGTGAATTGCTGCACATGTGGCTCAGGTCTCGCGGGAGAGCGTTCCACGTCGGACCCTGTCTCGTATTAGACGAGTGCTGCGCCTAGCTTTTTTGTACGAAGCATATGTCACTTGTGGCTGCAAATTGCTGCGCTTGTGCCAGATGTCCTGCTTCGAACTTACTGTAGCAACTCATGCGACTCGACTTTCGGCTTACCTCAGAGCAACTCTTTTTGCCTGGTGCTTCTGGCTTCTCTCATGGCAGGGACCATCAAGTGCAAAGATGGGCGGATCACCGTCTTCAACAACCAAGGCGCTCTGGGCAAGTTTTAGTCAAGTTTGACCATGAAAAGGACACTGGTATGAGGTTCTTGTCAAAACATGACAGAGCAGAATGCTTGAGGACAGGGGGTTCCTTGTAGCTACTCTGGACCAGTTTTTTTCCGTTGCCAAGGCGCCCTGGTGCTGATGGAAGGCGTGTCGCAGTACCTGCACCCCACTTCTAGCACGAAGACGGCGGGGGTGCTGTCGCTGTGCCTGCGAGCACCAGCGCCAGCCTCCAGGCATGAGGCTGGACGGGAACCCCCGACCCAGCCCTTGAGGGCGTTTTGCGGGTGTTGTGGTTCTTCCAGATGTGGTTCGAAGGTTCCCTTAGGCACTGACACACAGAGTTCCTTGAGGGTGTTTTGCGGGTGTTGTGGTTCGAAGGTTCCCTTAGACACACAGAGTTGCATCAGTCTCCCGGACCCGGGACAGGTGTTGAGACACTCACGTCACGTCAAAAACCCGACAGGTGGACCTTGGTTCCTGGGCGTGCACTTCCACGCAGCAGGCGTGGCTGGCTGCGGCGCGCTGCAAGTTGTGGTGGATGACCCCGGAGTGGGGCAGCGTCCGTGACCCCATCCCCACAGAGACGCAGATGCTTTTGGTGCGCTTAGCCATGGAACCGGAGGCGGAACAAGGCACCTACGTCTTCATTCTGCCCTTGGTTACAGAGCATTTCCGGTCGAGCCTCTCCCAGAACGGCAGCGCCATCATGTTTGCCGCAGAGACAGGTGATGTGGAAACGCAGGCGTCTGAGGTGGATCCGGCCTTGCTGCTGGTGGCTGGAGTTGATCCCTTTGAGACGATCCACCGTGGATTCGCCGCTGCCGCAGAGTTGCCGGGCATGAACTTCATCTTGCGCGGGCAGAAGCCGGTGCCTGCGAGCCTGGGGCTCTTTGGGTGGTGCACCTGGGACGCCTTCATGAACTTGGCGGAGTACCGGAGCAACGTGACGCCCGAAGGCATCCTCGAGGGTGTGAAGGGCTTCGCGGAGGGAGGCGTGCCCGCACGGCGCATCATCATTGACGATGGCTGGCAAACCACCGGGGTCGATGCTCAGACAGAGCGTGAAGTCATCCTGGACCGCACCGAGGCTTGTTCCCCGGCTTGCACCACAGGCTTGGTCAAGATTCCAGTCAGCAGAAGTCAGGCAGAGATCTTGAGCAACAACCCTTGCACGGAGTCTCCTCATCCCATTCCTCCCCCAAGTGGACTGGCCCATGTCCTTTTTGAGAGGCTCTACTCGGCCATAGCCGAGGGGGCGAGGACCGGCAGCAAGCGTTTGGCATGCTACCAGGGTTTGACTCAATGCTTGCCCTCAATGTACCGCAAGACGCTTGCGCGGCAGGGCCCAGATCAGGGCAAGCGCCTGCGGTCATTCCAGGCCAACCGTACCTTTGAGCGTCCCGAAGATGGCATAAGCATGAAGAGCCTGGTGGCCGAGCTCAAGAACGAGCTGAAAGTGCAGAGTGTCTTCTGCTGGCACCATTTGGTGGGCTACTGGTGCGGCCTAGAGCCACTCTCCGACCATTTTGCGGACATGGAGCTTCAGTGCAAAGAGGTGTTCTTCACCAAGGGCATTTCGGGTGTGGAGCCCTCCATGGAATTCAGCACCTTCAAGACGATGCAGGTGGGCATGCCCGCGGGCGAGCGTGGCGCCGCGAAGCTCTACGATGGCCTCCACGGCTTCTTGCAGGACGCGGGGGTCGACGGTGTGAAGGTGGATGGCCAGTCCATCCTTTCACAGGTCGGCCAGGGACAGGGCGGTGGCCCTGCCGTTTCTCGCAAGTACATCTCAGCATTGGAGGCATCTGCTCAGAAGCACTTCGGCTCCGCTTCGGAGGTTATCACCTGCATGTCCCATGCCAATGATGCCTTCTTCAACTACAAGCAGGCTGCTTACTGCCGAGTCAGCGACGACTTCTTCCCAGATGATGCAGCGTCACAAGCATGCCACATTTGTTCATGCGCCTTTAACGGCCTGTTTCTGTCTGAGCTCTTCATTGCTGATTGGGACATGTTCCACAGCAAGCACCCGTCTGGTGAGATGCATGCAGCAGCCCGGGCAATCTCTGGCGGTCCCATCTATGTGTCGGATCGCCCTGGTGAGCATGACTTTGAGCTACTGAAGCAACTGGCCACCCCGGACGGAGAGCTTCTACTATGTGATGGCCCGGCTCGGCCTACCCGAGATTGCCTGTTCCGCGATCCGCAGAAGGACAACAAGACAGTCCTGAAGATCTTCAACACCAACAGCGCCGAGAAGCTGGGTGTCTTGGGCTTGTTTCACATCCAAGGCTCCTCCTGGGATCGCTCGCACAGGCGCTTCGCCATGTTCCAGCACAGGGAGGCGCCACTGCACGCCTTGGCCCGCCCCCGGGATGTGGAGGCGTTCCGCTCAGCTCAGCTGTCCGCTCAGAGTCCCGCGACCGGCGAGTTTGCCGCTTTTCAGCGGTCCAAGTCGGAGATTCTGCTGCTTCCGGACGGGTACCACAGCATCCCGCTGGAGTTGGGGGGGGACTCTGCCACTGCCCAGCGTTTCGAGGTGGTCACCTTCAGCCCCGTCTGGCAGATCCCGGGGCACGTAGACGCGCGGTTCGCGGCCATTGGGTTGGAGGACATGATGAATCCAGGAGGAGCTGTGAAGGACATGCGGGCTCTGCAGGGCTCTGTGGAGGTGGTGGGACGAGGGAGCGGGCACTTCGCCTTCCA
Organism: Effrenium voratum; assembly: GCA_963377175.1. Classification (NCBI taxonomy): domain Eukaryota; class Dinophyceae; order Suessiales; family Symbiodiniaceae; genus Effrenium; species Effrenium voratum. The sequence continues at coordinate 36,541 of CAUJNA010003749.1, read as the reverse complement.
TGCGGACCCTCCGCCCAGGCGCTGCACTTTGTCCGCAGCGGCACCGGCGGACGCGGCACCGGCGGACGCACCGGAATCGGCCGAATTGGTGGTGAGGACTCGGACCTGCGAGGGCCACTTGAACGGCAACAAGCATGCCACGGAGCATCTCACCTCGCTGCCCCTCCGCTATGTCGTCATTCCGGAGAACTGGACAACGGTGACTTGGGCGCTTCGCTTCGAGTGGTAAGGCCTAAGGCCTGCAAAGAGATGTAAAGGGAGACCGGTGACTTGCGTTTGTACAGGCTATGAATTTTGGACGCGCAAGAGCTGTTGTTGCCCTTACATCAGCTAATCTAGCTGTTTGGTCAATTGGTGTGCATTGCATGTCAGAACAGACCGGCCATTGGTGCCAGACCAAACATCTCTTCTCGCGAAAAGCTGTTGCCGCCTTGTGATTCGCTGGCAGTGGTGGATTGGTTCCCTGCCATGTGCCATGTGCCTTCCCTCGATTTGCCAGAGCCATACGGTGCTTTCACCGCGGCACGATGGCCCGCGCTTGTTGCTCAGGCCATGCTGTTTGCAACCTCAGGCGCAACGTCGCTCGCCTGGTGTTCTTCATGCTGCGCAAGTCTGGGCGGTTTTTGCTTTTCGAAAAAAGGAGACACCATGTCAGCGGGCCACCGTGCCATGCTTCAGACGGCAAGAAGTTAGCAAAGTGCATGTTGCGAAGGTGGGTGGCCCTGTCTTTGTGCTCAACTGAGACGAGTCCAGCTTGATCTGATGGCCGTAGAACTTGCCATTTGAAATAGCAAGGGCATGTTCGAAGCTCTCAGCTTGCCCCAGTTGGACCCTTCCATTTCCTTCCCATGCGAAGCGGCTCGCGCCCTGGCAATCTGAGCTTTTGGGTGCAATTTGTCTGAGCCGAGTATTTTGATTTGTTTTTTTGGGGGCGGCTTGTGCCTTCCGAATGGCCCTGTGATGCTTCCGTCGCATCCGATGCTCGCCGTGTTTTGCACGTGAGACTTGAGGCGGACAAATATCTTTCTGAGAATCTCCATGTGGTACAGGCTAAGGCTGCCTCGCTGGGTTTCCGGCTTAGATTGTTTTGATCCTCTCTGGCATTCTGATTGCAGCAGATGATTGGTTTTCAGGTGGGATATTTGGTCCCCAAATGATACATGACAGAGGCTTGGCAAGTAAATAGAATTAAGAAGTATCATCTTGTCTTTGGTGCATTTGGCTTGGATGTTAAGACTTTGACTGTTTGCCAACTCATGGGTTTTCCATTAAACCACTAAAAGCTAAACTTTTAGCAGGGGAGCACAAAGCAAGCGAGTTGTTATCCTGCTGTGCGGGGCGCTTGCAGTTTGCGATGCGGAGGTTGGAGCCCTACGGGCAAAGGCCAACGCGACGTGGCAGGCGCCGTCTCGACGCGAAGCAGTTGCATTGCCTGTGGCGTGATCGATTCGACTGCGTGCATTCCCACGCGGGTCATACGCTGCTTTGCCCATGGTTCAGGCGAACAGTTTGGAACATGCCAAACATGTTGGGGCGCGAACTTCACCCGAGCCCAGGAATGCGAGCGGGCTATAGCGGGCAGGCTGGGCGACGGCTGAGCTGAATTCGTTTTGTTCAGCTTCCCATGTTTCAGACAAACAAGCAGGGATGCGGGGGAAGCAGGGATGTGCGCATACTTTTGCGGGTAATATTTGGATATTTTAGGTGTCCTTTGCAGAGAGTCCCCGACATCACCGCTTCCCCCGCATCCCCCCTCATTGTTTTCCCAAATGTTGAGACAGACCTTGGCCCTTGAGCTCTCTCTCTCTCTCTCAGCGTTTCGGGGGGAAGAAAGATGTTGCTGTTCATAGGAAAATGCAAGCATCACAGTTGCAGAGCAGTTGGAGTGAGAGGAGTTGGAGTGAGAGGAGTCCCGCAGCTATTTTTCAGCCAGTGCTATCCACTTCCGATTTGCTTTCCCGAGATGGCTCGCATCTGGACTTGGTGGAGCTCCGGGGAGGAGACGTTGACGCCCTTCTTGCAACTCTGCTTGAAAAGCTGGCGAGTGAAGCATCCCGAGTGGCAGGTAGTGGTGCTGGATTCCGCGAACCTCTGGCAGTACTTGACGGCAGACGACTTGCCCAGCACCTTCACGCAGATTCAGAGGGCATCCCTGCAGTCTGACCTGGTTCGTCTTGCGATCCTTGCAAAGTATGGTGGCTGCTATGTGGACATGTCCAGCCTGGCAACACAGCCAACAGCAGAGATGGCATGGGCTCGCATCGGCGAGGGCGCTTGCTTGGTGGGCTTCCGGGCTCCGCATTTCATCCCCGACTTTGTCTCCGCCTGGTTTCTGGCGGCGCCCCAGCAGGAGCCCATCGTGGTGGAGTGGAGCAAGATGTTCAACCATGTGATGGAAGGCCGCGTGGACGACCGGGACATCCACCATCACAGCTTCTTTGAGGGCGTGGATTTGAGCGACTACTTGAGGTACGGTGCTTTGGCCCCCAAGCCAGGACAGGCAGCATCACTGTGGGTTGAGTACCTTGTGGTGAACGTGGTTCTGAAGGCAGTGCTGGACAAGGATCCCTCCCTGAAGCAACGATTCTGGTCGTCTTCTTGCCTTGTGCTTGAGAGCGACCCCAACTTGAGCCCCACGCTCTGGAGCGAGTCGCAAGTGCACCTCATCCCAGAGGATGTCGCCTTCCCAGAGAACGAGAAGCTCAAGATGCAGAATCTGCTGAAGCAAGATCCGGACTTCGCCACACGTCTCATGGACCTGCCGATGGTGAAGTTCTTCAATTCTGGGAGTCCATATGCTCACCTGAGCTCAGAGGAGTTGCTTGCCAGCCCTTCGGTTCTGGGATGCTTGATCCGGAAGGCTTTGGGATATCTGGTGGACGCCTCACAATCCCCAGCTCAATGGCCCCAGCTCCCGGCCTTGAAGGACCTGCCGAATTGGCCGACGTCTTCGACGAGTTCGTCGCCTTTCGCGTGGACGTCGCAGGGGCGCTGGACGCGGCCAGAGGACCTGGCAGCCGAGCGCGTGGCCGTTGCCACCGTGGTGACCGACAGATGCTCCGCGGTGGCAGCGAGATCTCTGGCCAGGAGCCTCACCAAGGCGACGCGCCAGGGCACCGCATACGTCGCGCTGGTTCCGGAGCCGGTGGAACCCGAGCTGTGCCACATGCTGGAAGTTGAGGGCTGGCAGGTGATTCCAGTTCAGCCGCTGGAGTTCATGAGCTTGCACCTCTGGATTTTGCCCTGGGATCGTGTGCTTTACATCGACGCCAATGCCATTGCAGTGGGAGACTTGCAGCAGCTGCTGCTGCTCGGATCTGTCGGCTTTCCTATCTGTCATCCACTGGATGAAATTAGAAAGGATCATTTTTAATCCATGCCTTTGGCTCATGTGGCTCCGGAAGTCCCCCTGCCCTAGGTATTCCCCCGAGATGGAGCCTCCGAAGGATGGTGTCGCCATGAGCCCCGAGTACTGCGCCGCAATGCCTTCAGAGGAGTCCACGGCCGGGGGCACTCCCAAGGCAGGAGTCGCGTGAGCCAACCCGTGTCGTTTCATTTCTTCGGCCTTGCTCGCCAGCCTCAACCTCGGGATCTTGGGGATTTGGGGACATGGGAATGCGTTTTAACCGGCACTGCGAGCGAGTGCCTGGCGCATTGGCGCATCCTTTTTGCGCGACTTGGGCGCGTGCAGGCGAGCAGTTCCTCGAGCGAGCGCTTTGTGGAAGACGCCGTCACGGTGGCGTCTACCAGCATGCTGGACCTGAAGAATTCCGAGGCGATGCTCAAGGTGTCCGGGCTCCGGTCGGGCAGCTACGACAAGGCCCAAGCGGCGGCGGCCTTTAAGGAGAATGGCTACTGCCATGCCGGGGTCGTCCTCTTGAGACCTTCCATTGCCGAGTTCCAGCGGTTGTTGGAGGTGCAGCGCCTGAGCGCTTTTGCCTCGATGGGCGACCTGCTGCACGAGGTGTATACCAAGCGCGGCCTCACCAAGATTTTGCGCAAGGGCTACAACGCGCAGAAGTGGCTGCGCATCTGCGCCCCTGAGCTTTGGCAGACCCTGGATCTCAAGATCATCAGCTTCTGTGGCACCAAGCCATGGCTTCAGATGGGCACCGAGGTCGTTGAGTGCCTAGAGGGCGAGAACTCAGCCTGTCAGGACTTGGTGAGGCTTTGGCACCAGGTCTACAACTGAAGTGGACTCCTTCACAAGTTGAGCCTGAAATGCATGCCGAATTTGGATGGTTTGGCTTATTTTTGTTGTACAGTGCCCGCTGGCAGTTCTGCACCACAGATGCTGGGGAGGTCTGATGTTTACCGCAAACGAGTGGTGCATCCTCCATAGCCAGCCAGTGCGAGCGGTCCCAGCTTCGGGGTGATTGTTTCCTTAATTCATCCAGTGTTCTGCTTTCATTCACATTTTTGGCTGTCCGAGCGACAGTGCAAAGACCAGAAGTCATAGACCGCACGTCTCGGATGTCAAAGTCAAAGTATGCCGAGAGAGCGCTCATACCAGTCCTACCAAGCGGCTTTTCGATGTTGCCTGTCTCAGCTGCTTTGCTCAAAGAGGAATTGAGACCCGACGTGCCTATGAAGTTCATTTCGGCGCTCAGGCGTGCACGGACCTCGCGGCCTTTCGGACACTTTGAGCCAAGAAGACCTCCCTATCCCGGGACAAGTGCGGGCTCCTACCTGGCCATATCCCTCCTCTTGAGCCGTGCGTTTTGGACACTTGGATCAATCCAGGGCAATCCTTGCATCAATGACATGTCGAGCTTTGCATCGCCATTTTGCCTAGTTCTCATGATTTGCCTTTCTCCCGTGACTTCAACGCGGCTACCCTTTTCTTTTTCGCTCGGCTCGGGTCCTTCCAGGACTCGCGCGGCGAGACCCCTGCAGGCAGGCGCGGTGCGGACAGGCTCTGGCTCGTGCCTCGACTTGTATGTTTCAATCCGCAGAGTTTGGCCTACTGTGGACGAAATCCATTTCGCACCACCTAAGAATCCCTGGAATGATGATTTCGTTCATCCACAGTATGTTCAGCTTCCCTCTAATTGGTGGTTTAGAGCCCGCTGGTTTTGTGGTTACGGAGGGGTTCCCTTTCCACAAGAAACCAGAGGTTTACATCCCCAGTTCCCACCAATCCAAACCACCAACCAAGGGAAATTTTATTTTTGTGAGTTTTCCTGTGGGCTTAAATCAAGGCCAAGGCTCTGTTAATATTGTCGTGCGCAAGGCTCTCGAAGCCTGTGGTGGCCAAAAATGTGGTGCAAACCTTTCCCCTTGATCTGCATGTCCCATCCAGATTGGATCCTGTGCTGGCTGGAGCGATCTCCCAGATGTCCTTCTCGCTGCCCACGGGCGCTGTGCTGCCTTTGGTACCTTTGCTGGTGACGCAGCACTTCGACCTCTCAGCCAACCTTTGGGGTGGCTTGGCCCCCGAGTTTTGCCAAAAAAACCAGCCCTGCTCACGCGCATGCGGAAGCGATCCGCGAGCACAGGAGTCCACTGTGCCAAAAAGAAGGCCCCTCTTTGGACTGGTCTCCTTCATTTCCCCGAAAAACTATCCCAAAAAAGGAAGTACTGCGCTTGCGGGTCGACATTTGTTCATTGCAATTCCTCATCGACTCGATGACCTGATTTGTCAATGGAAGACGTGGCGCGGAAGAGTCTTCTCTGAGACGAGTGGGACCCTGAATTGGTTTCCCTTTCAGATTCCAGTTGGTCTTTCTGCCTTTCAAGCAGGCTACGTTCTGGCCATCGATTTGGATGAGAGAGCTTCGTGCGCTTCAGGTGAGCCACAATGAAAACCCGGGTAGATGAAGGTTAGTAAGGGACGATCCCAACCATAAATAGCTGCGGATATCCGCCTTCTTAATCCCTGAAGCATGGTTCTGTGTAGACCGTTTTTTAGTACCAGATTTTGATTGCGCTTCAGGTGTGTTCTGTGCCGTGGAGGGCGTTGCCAAGATCTTTTGTGCGGTGCCTGTCGCCTACTACCTCAACAAATGGGGCCGGAAGCCGCTGCTGGTCTCCTCCCTTTGCGGCTACTCCTTCGTCCCTCAGCGTTGCGCTTGCTTGGGTGTTTCAGCGCGGGCTTCGCGTTGGGGGTCTGTGGCCAAGCAAAAGGCAGATTTCAAAACATGGATTCCAGGCAGCTGGGCAAGTGCGAATCTGTTGAGAAACTTACGCAAGGTCCGTTTGGCCAAATTGGACCGGAGGGCCATTCTTTTAAGGAGGTGTTGTTTTTGTTTTGTTTAGGTGTTTTTTGTTTTTTTGGCTTTGGTGGCTTTTTCTTTGGTTTATCAGTTTTGGTGGCTTTTCATTCGGCTTTTCGCATGCTCTGCTTTCCCACTTGGTTTTTTGGCCTTGGCTTCCCGCATCCTCAGCATCCCCAGACCCCCCCCGCCACCCGCCCGTCTGGATTTGTTTGCAGAGATGTTAATGCGCGGGGCTGCCCCCCCTCCGGCCGCTACTTTTTAAATGATGTACAAAAGTTGAATTGCACCCCGATTTGAATCCTCACTTTTTCAGCCATCATGGG
>CAUJNA010003749.1:0-25000 GCA_963377175.1 Effrenium voratum | reverse complement strand
ACAAATGAGTCAGCCTGACCGCTGATAAACTCCTTATACGGGGCAATATGAAATCGACCATCCGCAGCACGAATCCAGGAGATCTCGCCATTTAGCCGCTTCTGGTTGATTGTGGCCACTCGGCCTTAATAAAGCTCCTTGCAGCCTTGTCGGAGCCACCCGGAAGAGGCTTCCCGGATCTCCCGGGAGCTTTCTGGAGCTCTGTCCTGGGGGTTGCCGCCCTAGACTCGACAAGTCGCGGCGCGTAAACCCCTTGAAATTTCAGCTTCTCGGGAGGTGTTGCCTTATACGGCCTTGATAAAGCGGCCATTGGCCTTGATAAAGCGGCCATTGGCCATTGGGGCCAGCCGGCCTTAATAAAACGGCCATTTACAAATGGCTTGGCCTGCTCGCGCTCAACTGCGATGTGTTTGAGCGCCCGCAGCGCGTGCCCCGCGCGAACCTACAGCCGAAAGAGCCTCGAGGAAAACTTCCGCGGCTCGCTTGTTTGGCGGGGTCCGCCGGCTCTTGTCTCAGCTTTCCAGGCTTCCTCGGAGCCCCTGAGAATAGCCAAAAGCCGCGCCAAAGACGTCAACTGCGCGCTTTTTTAAAGCCCGCCCGGCGTCTGAGGGCGAACCCTAAACCCTAAGCGAGTAGTGATAGGGTGGCCCTGGGGTGGGCAAGTCCACGGCCTATGGATGCGCGCGCAGTGATGAGGGGCGCCGTGAAAGCTATCCAACAGGCGCCCCGTTAAAGAGCGCGCGCATCCCTTCGGCTCACACCCTAAACCCTAAACCCTAAAAACCCTAAACCTAAACCCTAAAAACCCTAAACCTAAACCCTAAAAACCCTAAACCTAAACCCTAACAACCCTAAACCTAAACCCTAAAGGCAGCGCGCCCCGACCCTTAAAAAACGTGGCAGGCGTGGGAGCTTGTAGACCTGTGTGTGGTGAACTCCCTCAAAAACTTGGGGTCTGTCTTGGGTTTAAACCCTAAACAAAGGAGCAGGAGCTGCGGTAGCCAGCGACGAGCGCTACCGAGGACGCCTTCGGCGCCGAGGGGCAGCCGAGCGAGCCACCGGAAAGGTGTGCGAGGCTGCGGGCCTCAACGCGCGGTGAGCCGCGGCCCGGGCGTTTGGCCCGAACGGCAGCCCGCCGCCGGCCAAGGCGGCTCCTAAACAGAATTACCCAAAACCCTGTGCCAAATTGGGCCTCGGCCCACGGATTCCTCCTTTACACTTGCGGCTGAAAGTAGCTGCTTCCTTGAGCTAAAACTGGCCAGCCTGTGTCCCGGCAAGACCTGCTTTCTGTCCCGGGCATCTAAAATCGCGCATGGCCCGGCCGTTGATAAATTCTTTATACGGGAAATGGTAAAAAAAAACACAATCTGTGCTCCAAATCCAAAAGATTTTGGCCATGCCTGAACTACTTAGTCTTTGAGACAAGCATATGACTACTGGCAGGATCAGCCTCGGCCCACACCTTCCTCCTTCACATTTGCGACCTGCTTCTGTCCCGGGAGGCTCACTTCTGTCCTGGCTTGTGTAGGATCATATGGAGTTGGCAATCCGCGGCTTAAATCTAGTGGCCATTTGGCTGCTTGGAAGCTGGCTTTCGTGGAGCGACCATTTGATTTCTGTCCTGGGAGGCTCAATTCGCTTTGATGACAATGGTCAAATTCGCGCATGGCCCGGCCGTTGATAAACTTTTTATACAGGAAATTGTAAAAAATACTATCCGTGCTCCAAGTCCAAAGAGTTCTCTACAATTGAGCTAAAACGATGTTTTTTTATACAAAATTTATCAACGAGCGGCCACTTCCAGGACTGTCTCCAAAATGCTGCTTCTGGAGCTCCAAATGGCCAGTTCTTTACATTTGAATTAAAATGTGTCTTTTTTGTACAAACTTTATCAACGAACGGCCACTTCCAGGACTGTCTCCAAAATGTTGCTTCTGGAACTCCAAATGGCCAGTTCTCTACATTTGAATTAAAATGCGTCTTTTTTATACAAACTTTATCAACGAATGGCCGCTTCCAGGGCTGTCTCCAACATGTTGCTTCTGGAGCTCCAAATGGCCAGTTTGGCCATGCCTGAACTACTTAGTCTTTGAGACAAGCGTATGACTACTGGCAGGATCAACCAGGTTCCTGTTTCTTCTCGAAATCTGAAATTGGCGCATGGCCCGGCCGCTGATAAATTCTGTATATGGAAAATGGTAAAAATTGCCATCCGTGTTCCAAACAAAATCCAAAAATATCTGGCCATGCTTGAACTGAGACAAGCATATGATTACTGGCAGGATCAACCTGGTTTCCTTTTGTTTCTTCTCGAAATCTAAAATTTGCGCATTGCTCGGCAGTTGATAAATTCTTTATACGGGAAATTGTAAAAATTGCCATCCGTGCCCACGCCTGAGTCACTTACTTAGTCTTTGAGACAAGCATATAACGACTGGCCGGATCAACCAAGTCTCCTTTGTTTTTTCCTCGAAATCTGAAATTGGCGCATGGCCCGGCCGTTGACAAATTCTTTATATGGAAAATGGTAAAAATTGCCATCCGTGTTCCAAAATCCAACGAAATCTTTGGATTTGGAGCACGGATTGTATTTTTTACCATTTCCCGTATAAAGAATTTATCAACTGCCGAGCAATGCGCACATTTTAGATTTCGAGATGAAACCACGGATTGCAATTTTTACCAGTTCTCGTATGAAGAATTTATCAACGGCCGGGCCGTCCAGGACTCATGAGCTTGTTGCAAAGATTAAGTAATTCAAGAGTCGCCAAAGCTTTGGATTTGAGCACGGATTGCAATTTTTACAATTTCCCGTATCAAGAATTCATCAACGGCCGAGCCATGCGCAAATTTGAGATTTCGAGAAAAAACAAAAGGATTTCGTCTTGAAGCATATGACTACTGGCAGGATCAACCAGGTTTCCTTTTGCTTCTAATCTCAAATTTGCGCATGGCCCGGCCGTTGATAAATTCTTTATACGGGACGTGCTCCAAATCAGAGATTTGGCCATGCCTGAACTACTTCGTTTTTGAGACAAGCGTATGACTACTGGCAGGATCAACCAAGTTTATTTCATTTTTGCTCGAAATCTCAAATTTGCGCATGGCACTTGCAGGATCAACCAGGTTTCCTTGCATTTCTTTTCGAAATCTCAAACTTGCGCATGGCCCGGCCGTTGATAAATTCTTTATACGGGAAATGATAAACAATTGCAATCCGTGCTCCAAATCCTGAATTACTTAGTCTTTGAGACAAGCGTGTGACTACTTGCAGGATCAACCAGGTTTCCTTGCATTTCTTTTCGAAATCTCAAACTTGCGCATGGCCCGGCCGTTGATAAATTCTTTATACGGGAAATGATAAACAATTGCAATCCGTGCTCCAAATCCTGAATTACTTAGTCTTTGAGACAAGCGTGTGACTACTTGCAGGATCAACCAGGTTTCCTTGCATTTCTTTTCGAAATCTCAAATTTGCGCATGGCCCGGCCGTTGATAAATTCTTTATACGGGAAACGGTAAAAATTGTCATCCGTGCTGATCAACCAGGTTTGCTTTCGCTTCTTTCTCGAAATCTCAAATTTGCGCTTGGCGCGGCCGTTGATCAATTCTTTACGCGGGAAACTGCGTTGTAAAAATTGCCATCCGTGCTCCAAATCCTGCCGGGGTTGCTACCAATGGGGTGTTTGGCAGATTGGCTAGCAGCTTCTGTCTCAGGTCTGGGCGCTCTTGGCTTCGCCGTCCTGGCGCGCCGTCGGGCTGCGCCGACCGCTACGACCCTCTTTTCTACCATGTTTGCCGATCACGATCAGGGGCGGCGCCGCCCGCAGAGTTGTCGCTTCTGCTAAAGCTGATGTTTTCTAAACTGGCCCAGCCCGCAGGAGAGCTCGTTCCGCAACCCGATCACGGGAGTGCCGCACGTGCGGGAGACCGCGGCACAAACCCACCCATAGGTGGTGCCAACACCGCTTGGAAACGACTTACAAGTGTGCCAGGTTTCTTGAAAAATCGCTGCGCAGCGCCGCGCTGTCGGGAGGCTGCGCCATAAGCCAACAGGCAGCGCCGACCGCTAAGCTTTGATCCGCAGCCCGATCAGAGAGCTCGTTCCGCAACCCGATCACGGGAGTGCCGCACGTGCGACTGCGGCGCAAACCCATAGGTGGCGCCAACCGCCTGGGCGCGACACAGAAGGCTGCGGCGCAAATTCATAGGCGGCGGAGAGCTCGTTCCGCAACCCGATCACGGGAGCGCCGCACGTGCGGGAGACTGGGGCGCAAACCCATAGGTAGCGCCGACCGCTTGGAAACGACACAGAAAGCTGCGGCGCAAACTCATAGGCGACGGAGAGCTCGTTCCGCAACCCGATCACGGGAGTGCCGCACGTGCGGGAGACTGCGGCGCAAACCCAGGTGGCGCCAACCGCTTGGGCACGACACAGAAAGCTGCGGCGCAAATTCATCGGCGGCGGAGAACCATAGGTGCGCCAGCCGAAAATTGTCTTGCCGTACGCTACAGGCCCGCAGCCGCAGCTTCGCGCACCTTACCAGCAAGCTTGGCTGCTCCCAGAGCGCCTTCTCTTGTCGGCTATCGTGAGCGGTGTTTGTTGTGTGTGTTCCCCCTAAGAAAGGGGGAAACTAGAGGGGGATCGACCCTAAACCCGGTAAGGTTGAGGAATGGGTGGCCAGGGGTGGGTCAACCGCTTAACGCGCGGCGCGCGCCGCCCGCGACGCTCTGCGTCGAGGCGCGCGCCCCACCTTGCAAACCCTAAACCCTAAACCCTAAACCCTAAAAACCCTAAACCTAAACCCTAAAAACCATAAACGTAAACCCTAAAAACCCTAAACCTAAACCCTAACAACCCTAAACCTAAACCCTACCCTAAAGATGCTTGTGGGCGAGCCGCGTGTTTTGTGGGTTTTTCTACTACTCCTCCTCCTACCACAACACCTACTACTGCTGCTGCTGCTGCTGCTGCTGCTGCTCCTACAACCGCGACTACGACTACTACTTCTGCTACCCTTACTACTACTACTACTACTGCTACTACTACTACTATTACTACTACTACTACTACTACTACTACTACCACAGCTACTACAACATTCATCATTCTGAGTTTCACCCGAATCATACCCGCGAATCATTCCCGAATCATACCCGCAAAATGAGCTTCCCTTGCCAAGGCTAGCGCCAAGTCTTTTCAAAGCTTCCGCACCACTACAGCCGCTGCTTCTACTGTTACTACTACTACTACGACGACTACTACTACGACTACTACTACTGCTACTGCTACTACTACTACAACTGCTACTACTACTACTACTACTTCGACGACTACTGCGACTCCTAGTGCTACTACTACTACTACTACCACTACTACTACCACTACTGCTCCTGCTGCTGCTGCTGCTGCGAATCATACCCCCGAATCATACGTGCGAATCATACCCCGTACTCAAACTCCTGCCCGGCTCCCGTAAAAAAACAAACCCATGTATGTATGTAATGTCATGTCATGCCATGTCATGTACGGTATGTATGTATGTATGCACGCATGCATGTATGTATGTATGTATGTATGTATGTATGTATGTGCGGTATCGTAACGCACGCATGCATGCATGTATGTATGTATGTATGTATGTATGTATGTGTGTGTGTATGTATGTTTATGTATGTACGTAGTTCTGTATGTATGCATGTATGTATGTAGGTAGGTAGGTATGTAGGTATGTAGGTAGGTATGTGTGTAGTTATGAATGTATGCACGCATCTATGTATGTAGGTCGGTAGGTTTGTAGGTAGGTAGGTAGGTATGTATGTAGGTATGCACCCCAAGTTGAAACGTCACTTTTTTCGAACATCTCCCGCTACTTTTCAGATGTAAGCCAGCGCAAGAATTGCCGGAAATCTGAGCTAAATTTTCATTAGGCGACGCGATAGCCAGTCCTGGCAACACTCAGCGCTAAATAGGCAAACTTTGGAGTTCCGAGGGCTTGCCTGCGAACGCCGCGCCAAGCGACGGCAAGCCAGCAAGAAGCGCTGACGACGCCAAACTGCAAGCGCTGCAGACGCTACCCTGAGTCTGCAAAAATAGTAAGTTTAGTATGGCAGCGATTTACTCTAAATTTTACTATTTACTAATCTCATTTTACTAGGCCAAGTAAAGTAAATTTACTAGTAAATAAATTTACTAGCACAAGTAAATTGATTTACTGGTCATAAAAACCGTATTTTTTCTGGTATGTTTCGTGAGCTGCCTCGAATGCATCTTTCCTGAGTCCAAGCATTTTTCTTAGCACTGAATAGTGGGAACATGTTTCTGAACAATGTGTATTACTTGAGACATGGTCTTGCCTCGCTCGAGCTCCCCATGAATCGCTTGATTTACGCGCGCATGGCGCGGTTGATTTACTTGGGAACATGCTTCGAAGGCTGTGCGTTTACATCCCGTGATTGCAGCTTTCTTGGCTAATACACAGCTTGTGGTATCATGAGCGGCTGGATATTTGCGGCCTGGGCGGTTGGGATAGACACCGATAGCCTAGAAGGCCAGGAGCCGCCGCCCATGGAGTACTGGGAGGACGTTGATCCTGGGCCAGTGTCAGCGCTTTTGCGGGATATTCTGTTTGCGCTGCGAGTTGAGTCGATTTATGATTTTCACGTGATCGCGATGGAGTTCAGAAGCAATTCTGTCGTGGCAGTTTTGGTGTTCGATGTGAAAATGGAAGAGAAGCAGGTCTTTGCGTTTTTTCGCTGCGACGGGCGATGAGACTGTGCAATGAGAGAAAAAAAGAAACAAAGGCGCGGGGGTCATGTTTGCTTACTTGTGTGACAAGAAGCGCTGTTTGTTTTGCCGGTCTGCGTGCGCAATGGTTATGGGCCCAGTGTCTCAGCTTACTTGTGAAGCCCACTTTTGCAAGAAAGATATTGTGCAACGCGGGGACTTTTGTGAAGTGGATACTTGTGACGTTTGCGATGGATGTGGAGCTTTTACTTGTGAAGCAGCCGCCCATTTTTTACTTGTGAAGCAACCGCCTCGCTTTTACTTGTGAAGCAACCGCCTCGCTTTTACTTGTGAAGCAGCCGCCCATTTTTTACTTGTGAAGCAGCCGCCTCTCTTTTACTTGTGAAGCAGCCGCCTCGCTTGCCAACCCCTTTCGGTCGTGACATCGGTGTTGCTTGCACAATGTTTGCCTGACGTTTTACTTGCGAGGGGTCTGGTGACTTGGCCATGACCACTATTAGACTATAGGGCCCCACAGAAAGCGAAAGTTACTTGTAAATGGACGTTTACTTGTGTGGATTGTGCGCTTTACTTGTGTGGATTGTGCGAAGATTTCCACATCCGCGCCGGCCTTGTTTGCACAAAATGCATCTAGAGAGGGCGTGCAGCTAAGCCACAGACACAAATAAACTATAGCGTCAAGAAACCCAATACCCGGTAAACCTATCAATCCCAGGCACAAGTAAACCATTGTCCAGGCATCCAACTCCATTTCAACCAATCACAGGCAACCCAATCTCAAGTAAACCAAGCTCACGAACTCCAAACCCAGTGCAACCAAGAAGAAGCATATACAAGGAATCTAACCAATTGCCTGAAATCTAATCCCAGACTGTGAGGATCCGCAAGTAAAGGAAGAGCAAGCAAACCAACCAGAAGAACTTTTATCTCAGGTAAACACGTGGCAGCTGCATCAACGTCAAGTACACCAACCTCAACAAACCAGTTCCACCACATGACAAGCAACCCACAATCCGCCAACTGACCCACCCATTAGTACAGCACAACCTAAGCTGCCGAGCAGGTCACGTGTCAACATGGCTTCTGATGACCGCTTCAGGGTCTACGACTCGCTGGGGAAGTGGACCATCCGGGCGGCGCTGGAGAGCATGGGCTGCTACAACCTGGTGACCATCCAGACGCGCAGGAGGCGCTGGAGCGACAGCCGCAACGGGGAGCACATGAGCATGTTTCTCTCCTTCGGGGATGCGCCTTGGCAGAAGTTTTTGTCGCTGACGGGGTTCGCGTTTGCAGATTGGTGTTCACCAGGCATGCGTTTTGAAGCACATTGAAACATAGATGCCTTTTTTAAAGCAAGAACTCTCGTAATTCGAGGTGTTTTTACTTGCGATTACTTGCGACTTACGTGGTGGTAGACTTTTTCTTGAGAAACTTGATGGACTCGGCATTGAAAATCATTTGAATTCTTTGCAGGAGCAGAGCATGAACGATGGCATCTCCTGCATTTGGGCGAATCCGCATCAGGAGCAACTTAGCAGCAGTGGCCGGCCGTTGGAGCCGTCGATAGCGCCTTTACCTGTGCCGCCAGAAAGTATTTACTATCAGGTTCCCCAAATGCTATGGTGCTATGGTCAAAATCCACTTCTCGCCCCGATAAGAAGAACGAGCAAAAGCGTAAAAAGCGTAGCAATGCTGGTTTACTTGTAACCTGAGATAAAGCTATACACATTTTCTTGGTTTGTTTCTGCCTGTGGCCGTACCCTTTTTCAGGTTGGTTCAAAGGGAAAACCATGACCACAGAGGGCCGAAGTTCCGAACTTCTCAATCCGAGAAGCTACCAGAGAAGTGTATACCCGCAAATCCCATGTGACTCCCCACAAAACCCAGGGGGATATTGAGAGGATTCCCTAAACTGCCCCGCCCTGAAGTGGCGAGGAATTTCGACCGTGGCTCATGTGGGTTTGGGGAAGGGATCATTTAATGCGGGCCTGGGATGCTGCGGGCAAATAAGCCGTAGTCGGATGATGCTTTGTCCAGGCAGCCCGTTTTTTTCTTTCTGCCCGGTCGCAAGAGCTCGCATTTACCTGTGCCGCTGGCACCCTCTGCCTTACCTGCGCCCTTGCCACCGCCACCACCACCGACTCACGGTGTCACTGGTGCTACGACCAGGCGACAAGTGTGTTCTTATCATTGTTCAACCCAAACAACAGTTGCCACTGATGGGACAGGAAGGCTATTTTCTGGGCAATTGCGATCTGCTTACTCTGAGATAGCGCTTGTCTTTTTTTTCGCGACCAACACTTGAGTGTGACAGGTTCTCACTTTACTTGTGCTACTTCAGCAGCATTACTTGCGGCGAGCCTGTCAACTGAGGTGCCCATGGCGAGGAGGACTGGGAGGACGAAGAGATTGGCCGCGCTCTTCAAGATGCTCTTGAACGGGCATGATGAGTGCTCCTACGACGAGTACTACTACGCGAGCCCTGTGAGCCAGGTCAGCAAGGAGACGGACTCTGAGGAGATGGACTCTGAGGAGGAGGAGGAGTCACAGGAGGTTGATCAGGAGAAGGATGAACAGGTGGTGGATGAGGAGAAGCAACAGGAGGCTGATCAGGAGAAGGATGAACAGGTGGTGGATGAGGAGAAGGAACAGGAGCTTGCGAATGAGGAGAAGGAACAGGAGGATCAGGTAGTTGATGAGGAGAAGGAGAAGGTTGATGAGGAGAAGGAGGAGAGAAGCGCGGGCAGCGGCGTGGTTGTCAAGGAGGAGTCGCCAGCCAGTGCTCCAGCCCGTTTGCGGTCACGCCGAAGGCGGCGCCGCTCGAGGACGCCGAGGAGCCGGGGCCGAAGAAGGCGGAGGTGACGAAGCTCATCCTCAGACAGTAGGATCAGGTTTCTGCTGGGCGAACTCGGCAGACAGATGCTCCGCACCAGACGCTGATAAAAAGAGCGAGAGATGAGAGCATGAGAAGAGTCCACTTGAGAGCCGGTTACTTGTGATGAGAGCACGAGAGATGAGAGCATGTGAAGAGTCCGATTACTTGTGATGAGAGTACGAGAGATGAAAGCATGAGAAAAGTCCACTTGAGAGCCGATTACTTGTGATGAGTGTCTGCTGATTCCTTGAAATTCTCCTGCTGAAAGTACATGAAAAACCACGCCCACAAACGTCCACCAAAGGCGACTGGGAGGACGTTTCAACTTGAAGCCCAAAGGCTCTCACAAAAGTCACGCAACCACTCAACAGTTGAGCTCCTTGTCACTAGTCGAGGCCACTTATACTTTTTTTGCACATTTCCAGCTCCTGACCCCTGAGCCCCTCCTTGTCACTTGGGGAATTGTGCTACAACGCCAGCATTTTTGGGCAGTTCTCTCATGCAGAATTGCAGTTCGTTGGGCAAACCACCTAAAATTAATGATGCGCGGGGTGCCCAACGGTGATTTTTTGTTGGTGCAATGTTGGTGCAATGTTGGTGCAATGTTGGTGCACTGTTGGTGCAATGTTGGTGCAGTTTTTATAACTGCACCAAAACTGCACCAACATTGCACCAAAATGGTGCAGTTTTGGTGCAGTTACAAAAACTGCACCAACATTGCACCAACATTGCACCAACAATGCACCAGCATTGCACCACCATTGCATCACCATTGCATCACCATTGCACCACCATTGTCAACATGCCTGCCTCATATATTTGGTCAGACAAGGCTCATCTCAGCCATATGCTTCAGCAATTCCTGGAACTTACAGCAATGCCAGTATTGAGGTGCTAGGAGTCCGGCTAGCTGCAGCCTGTGCAAATTACTGTGACCATGATGCTGGACTCCATATTGAAGTGAGCATGAACCACACATCTGTCTTTAAGGGCGTTGCAAATCAAATGTAAAGTGCCGCAAGTAAACCATGATGAGCCACATCACCCAACAGAATTCTTTCATTGAACTACCCAGTGCCAACACGCAGTCTCCAAATGGAACCATCCCAGGGCCAGAACATAAAGCTTCTTTGAGACTGGTGGACCAGCCGGTAGTTTACTTGTGACTGGGGTGCTTTGCTGTGAGCTGTGCAAATGTTACTTGTGACCTGTGCAATTGTTACTTATGACCTGTGCAAATGTTACTTGTGACCTGTGTTACTTGTGAAATGTTACTTGTGACCTGTGCAAATGTTACTTGTGACCTGTGCAAAAGTTACTTGTGACCTGTGCAAATGTTACTTGTGACCTGTGCAAATGTTACTTGTGACCTGTGCAAATGTTACTTGTGACCTGTGTTACTTGTGACCTGTGCAAATGTTACTTGTGACCTGTGCAAATGTGTGACCTGTGCTTGTGACCTGTGCCTTGTGACCAAATGTTACTTGTGACCTGTGCAAATGTTACTTGTGACCTGTGTTACTTGTGACCTGTGCAAATGTTACTTGTGACCTGTGCAAATGTTACTTGTGACCTGTGCAAAATGTTACTTGTGACCTGTGCAAATGTGTGACCTGTGCAAATGACCTGTGCAATTGTTTCTTATGACCTGTGCAAATGTTACTTGTGACCTGTGAAATGTTACTTGTGACCAAATGTTACTTGTGACCTGTGCAAATGTTACTTGTGACCTGTGCAAATGTTACTTGTGACCTGTGCAAATGTTACTTGTGACCTGTGCAAATGTTACTTGTGACCTGTGCAAATGTTACTTGTGATCCGTGCAAATGTTAGCCGTATGTTTTGGTCAGAGCGTGACTCACCTGCTCAAACCGTGGAAGCGATGAACATGCGGAGAAAGCCCGGCATGCACTTTCCTGAAATATTTACTTGAGAACAAGGTTTGCAGGCTGCAGAAGCTGAAAAAAATGGGCTGTGGCTTTTAAACAAGTAGCACACACCTTGGTTTGAGAATGCTGGGTACTGGATTGCAGTGTGAGCTTAGGAGGCCAACATAGATTTCGAACAGCAATTTTGGCAAACCTTTCATGCGCTTGTGGATGCGTGTCGCAAGTAATCTCTTTACATGTGAAACCAGTAGATCACAAGTAAAGGTTTCACAAGCGTACAGACCGGGGTCTTGGGCTGCGCCTGGGGTTACAACCAAGCATGCGCCGCCGGCGCCACCGGCACCACGACTGCAGGTCATGTGGATTGCTTAGGTCACTGTCGTAGCAGAGAAACCACAGCTTACTTGGGTTTTGAAAGGAGGCACCTTACTTCGAGTACTTTTACTTGTGGACCTTTGTGGGTTTCAACAGTTGTTTCAAACGTATTCCACTAACTTACCTGTGCTCGCGTGTTGCAACGACGGACGAAGCGAAGATCAGACAAGATTACTTGCGTTTTTTTATGCGCCTGACGAACTTACCTGAGGCACCCAGGCCACCACCTGTCCCACCACCTCCACCGTGGACGTTTCGACAGCCTCCGCCTCCCCCGCCCAGAGACCCGCATTTTGGGGTAGCAGCTACAGATGATCCTTATCAGGTCGTTGAAGATGTGGAGTCGGAGTACGATGATGAGACCCTGCAGCAGCACCTTTTGGAGTCGACCGAGGCGAGCGGCTTACCGGCGGAGACCAAGGAAGAGCCCGAAGAGGATAAGGACGCGGAGTACGACGATTATCAGGATGTGTGTTCACCTACGAGCAATCACTCAACTTCGAGCAAGTCAAGCAAGAGAACAAGGAGGAGGTCAGGTTCAAGGAGCCGCTCACCTAGGAGGAGGAGGAGGCGCAGATCTACAAGCAGCAGCAGCTGTGACCTGGACGAGCTGATTGGATCTTTGGAGAAGTTGGCACGAAGGCGCAGGAGATAAATACCATGGCGGCTCCTTTGTTTTACGTGTGAAGGCGCCTCCTTTGTTTTACGTGTGAAGTCGTTACCTGGGAAGACACCTATCATGATCGGTCAATCTTTGAGTTGCAACCCCAACTTGAGCAACAATGTAGCTGTACACTGGCCTAGATGCTGATGCCGATGATGGCGGCCTAGCGATGCTGGGCTGCAGTGGGTTGCCGCTGCTGGACAACACCGGGTGGTTGGGGTTGGCCATGATGCAGCTGATCGCGTCGTTCATCGCAGTCTCCTCAGTTGCAACCCCAAGGATTCCCGCACAAAGCAAATCACGTGACTAGTGTTGTATGCCTTTCCACTCCCACTCCACTCCACACACATCGCAATTGATGGGTAGAGCACAAGCTTAAAAAAAGGGAACCGATGCATAAACAAAACATCATACAATGTGTGAGCCATGGATCATCTGTGTATGATAAGAACACGCTCATATGTTCTCCTTCTGAACGATGGTCATCGTGCCTTCTGCGGCAAACCTGAATTTGCGTCAAGCCATAAACTCCTATGGCATGAAGGGCATTCCGGATCTCCCATTTGTCCAGGCTGTTGCGGATGTTGCGCACGTACAGCCTGAACTGAAGTGAAACATCCATGGCAGGGCAGGGTTGGTGCGAATACCTTTTGTGTTTCATGTGTCTCATGTAATCGATACTGAAATGCTTTTTCTCAGCTGAAATGTTAATGGATGCCAAAGCAAAGCACCAAGCAAGCTGGCTTACCTGTGCCTGTGTGGCATTGCTTTGCATGCTACCCTGGCTACCCTACGCTCTCGTTTGGAAGTTGCCAACGTGTCTGAGCCTTACCCTGTTTTGAGCTTGCCATGCGCCACATGCGTCCCACAAGTAAATGCTTCACGCTTCAGCCAGGGAAATCAGTCGCTCACAAGTAAAGAGGGTTGCGCGCCAGCACACTTCAATCACATGTCTTCTACAGGACAGGCAACCAGAAGCGTACAACAAATCAAAGATGAATATGCCGACAAGTCTTCGGATCGCAAGTAAGGGCACCAGCTCAAGTAGATCTGTGACACGTGAAGTCGATCGTAAAAGGAGGAGATGTCATCTCAGGTCACATGAAAGTAAAATCTGTGACATGGGAACGGGAGCGCAAGTAAATCTGTGACGTGGGATTCGCATGTAAAAGCGCAAAAAGTCCTCAAGTCACAAGTACGGCAGCGCAAGCTGCGCTGTCAGTTGCAGGAGTACTACGAGACCTGTGCCAAGAAAATGCATTTGTTGCTTGCATTCCCTGTGGTTGGCAAGGTACATTCGCCCAAACATCGTTTGGTGTTACAAGGGCGAGGCGACAATGCAGCAGCTCCAGAAGCTGCGGAATGAAAACGAAGCCTTAGTTTCACCGAGAGAACGGCTGGCGCCGGCGCTTCGAGGGAACACCGCGTGAGTTGCAAGGATTTCGTTGCTTGAGAATTGAACGGGCTGCTTCGCGAAACAAATGACAAATTACTTGCGGGGCAACCTCCGTGTGTGACAAATTACTTGCGGGGCAACCTCCGTGTGACTTGTGCTTGCCGGTGCCTCATGGGTTTTACACTGAAATTTTTACTTGTGACATGCGCAGTGTAGGTTAGACTTGCAGATATTGGTGCTTGTACTTGCAAAGCAGGAGGCCCGACTCAGGACCATCAAGCGTGCTCGTTCTTACTTGTGAAGTGGGAAGCTGAACTTTTTTTGCCGTTGACATGCATGTTCCCATGCACTCCCTCCATTGGTTTCTTCTTATTTTGGGGCGTTCTGGCTGTGTTTTTCTGATCCCGTGCAAATTTACTAATTTTGCAAAAACAGTAAATTTTACTAGTAAATTCTTCGATTTTAGTAAATTTACTAAAATAGTAAATTTACTATTTCTGCAGACTCAGGGTAAAGCGCTTGAGTCCCCGCTGGGCTCGGCTCTTTTGCGGCCCCCCCCGCGCCCCCAAGCCCAGCGCTTTGCGCTCAAAGGCGCTACTCGGGCTCGAGCCCACAGAGACACACTGGGCCGAGGACAGAGGCCGGACTCTGTGATGCACCTTGACTTCTCAAGTCAGAACCGCCAACGGCGGGCGGCGCCGGAAGCAGTTTTTGCGAGCAAAGCGCAGTCTCGCTGAAAAAAAACATGACCCCTCTTTTCGGGGGGCCAGGCGGCAGCGCTTTCCCAAGCACTATGGCAAGGATGCCTTCACGCAGCGTGTCAAGCAGCTGCGCAAACAGCACGGCTTTGCCAGCTGGACGTTCGGCGGCCCGTGCCTCCGCCAGGCGTTTGGGGCGCGCGACCAAAAAAGTACCACCCCCACGATTGTTTCCGCGGCAAACTCCAGCAGCTTGCCGCGAACCTGTTCCCCGAATAAGAAACTCGGGTAATAAGTCAGGTCTGGGGGACAAAACGCGCTTGTTAACAAAGCGCTTTGTGGTCGACTGCGGTTTCCTCTTCGGCCTTCGCCCTGTTAAAACCCTCTAGGCCCCGTGCCGAAATTGGGTAGCTGTTCTGAGGTCCTTGTTGGTGTTGCTTCCCAAGTTCCATTGATCGCCATTTGGCTCAAGACACAATTGAGGTTCAAGATCTGATGTGTGACTGCATACATACGTGATCGGCATTGAGAGCGAAAACACTTTGCTTGCGCTGCATTTGTCAGGACCACTGTTGTAACTATCATTCCTTCTCCCTTACAACGTTTACACGGGTTCGGCTATAACGGCATCGTCCGTATACACCTTTCTACGTGGTTGGTATTACAGCTTGAGGGTTCGGTGCATAGCGTCCCACGGGACGTCACCTTGCCGTCTCTTGACAGGTTATCAGCCGTAACTACAAGCTCTACACTGGACTGGGAGACAGCTGGTTTATTGCGGGTACAGGGACAATAAAGGAACGATAACCTACACAGTACAATGGCGTCTTCGGCGAGCCCAAGTACTGCAACTTTTGGGAACAGCAGCTCAGAGGGATCCAATGGATTGATGGCTCTTCCTGCGGTGATGGATATGGTTGCAGATTCACAGGATGAACCTGGGAGCGGAGGTTCCGCGCTATTCAGCGACATATCTACTCCCACAAGATCATGGAAGCAGATCGATGTTCATCAGGAGTCGAAGAAAAGAGAATCCCCACCGAGAAGATCATCATCTTCGCCTGCGACACCACGGACGTCGCAGAAGGGCGTGAGATCGACATCGAAGGGTGGGAGGTCAAAATCACCCACCAGTGCAGATTTTCGCGCCGTGATCAAAGAGAAGAATAAGATGGAGGTGGAGATCGGGGAATATCAGAAGACACTTGATGAAATGTCGGCAGCAATGGCGAATCTTAACCAAGAAGACTATGGAAGCACCATCCGGATCCAGGAGCTGGAAAGACGATGCGAGATTGCCAGCAAGCAGTCGGGACATCTAGTGAGTCACCACCAACACCACATGGCTGAGGCATGGCGCAAGTTTGAGGAAGAAGCCCAACAGATGCGCAAGGTGGAAATGAACGCATTTCAGTACGGGGAGAAGAAAGACATGGAGTCGAATATTATAATGCAACAGATGAGGCAAGCTGAAGGAACTATCATGGAGCAGAAGCGGGAGATTGCATTGATGAAATCCTACATGGCAAGCGAGAAGTCGGCCGCGCAGGAATCAGCTATACGTGCAAATCAGATACACCGTGAGGCTTCACAACAGATATCAGTTTATCAGCAACAGATCAGAGGCATAGAATCTTCTACATCTATCGAGAAGTTCAACGAGGAGGAGATGGTCCAAAGTCTGAAATCACAGTTGGAGCATGCACTCGTCAAGCGCCCCGAGACGTACTCTTTGGAGGACTCCAGGGAACAGCTGATGGCGAGGCTGAATGACGTTACAGTATTTGCGGAACAGGAATCGAAGAGAGCAGATTGCTTGCTTCGCGAAAAAGAAGAGATCGTCAAACAGTATGAGTCCGACGTGTCGATGAAGGACCAGATGATTGCTGTCGAAGGTGGTCATCGTCAGGATGCGATCTTGGAGTTAGCCCAGGTCAAAGAAGAGAAACAAGAGGAACGGTGCACGATGGACGAGAAGTCGAAGGAGGCTGAGTACTGGAGATTGACAGCTAAGGGAATGTACGATGAGTACCTCGAGGAGATGCATGAGCTTCAGAGACAACTGAAAGAAAGAGAGGCGACGCTCAAGCAAGAAGAGAGTTTTGTACGCCAACTCGATGCTGACAACGAGGAACTACGTGCACACAAGAAGCTGGAGACACAGGAAGCCTCCAGCAGCAAAGATGGACATCGTGAACGAGCAGTAGTGAAACGCGCTGAGGGAGGAACCCAGGCTAATTCAAATAGGATAGACAAGAAGGTGGCTGGGTCAGTCCCGTCATCGTCTTCAAATCAAATCCCTAATTCGTCGCTGATGCCAGGTTCGATCCTCTTTCCGTCTTTCGGTGATCCAATGATCGATGTACACCTATCCCAGATGCAAGGGGTTGTTGGGCATGTCCCACAATCCACTACTACGACTGGTGGTGGTGATGGGGGGGGAAACAACGGTACTACGCCCCCATTGGATTACGGTGGATTCCCGCCCAATGGGAATGGGCAGGGAGCGGGTCGACGTCAGTTGAGCCTCGCTGGTGGCGGAGGAGGACCTCCGGATGATCCACCCGATGATGGGGATGAGGATGACGACGACGAAGGAGATGAAGAAGACGAGGAAGAAGAAGAGGAAGAAGACGATCGAACACGGAGGAGACGAAGGAGATCGAGAGATAACCGAGAGATCAAGAATGATCGACCGAGAATCTCGAGGAAAGAGGCCGAGAGAGTATCTATTCCGGCCTGGCCAAAGATCCATCAACTTGACACCTGGAAGATGCAACTGCTGATGAATGTTCTGAGCGCATGTGCAGATCCAGATACCGACGCATGGACGAAATGGCTGGAGCAGGCTCTTGGGTTGAACCCAGACCTGGATTTGCTTAGCGATTCAGGTGGCGACAGATTTGCTACGATAGATATTAAGATGGCCATGGGCATGCAGAACATGCTGAAACAAGCACCTGACGAAGCCAAGGACGTATACCTCGATGCTACACGACACTCTGAACTACGACATCAACAAGGGGTGATCGTGAAGGGACGAGAGTTGGTGGCATTAGTTATGCAATCATTCAGAACTTCCGATAGAACGGATCTTGTCTACCACATCGAGCATCTATTCAACCTTGACTTTCCTGGCGACAAGAACTTGGTCATGTTCAGGAACAAATGGTATGATTTGCTGCTGAAGATGAGGAGCGAGGACAGACCCAGTAAGCTGGCTCTCAGAGACATCCTTTACAGGAAGATCAAAGGGAGCAAGAAGATGGAGTTCGGCCTCAATGCCTACCATAGACTACCGGACAAGCATCCTCAGAAGACGTATGAATTCTTATTGGCGTTGATCGACTATCAGATCAAGGCAGATCGGGAAGACCTGATGCTCGACATGAAGGAGAAATCGGTCAAGTCGATGATGAAGTCAGGCGGGAAGGATGCGGCTCCAGCAACTGGCAAACAGGAGAACCAGGGTGGCAAGGGCAGAAAGGGGAAACCCGGTGGACCTGATGCCGCTCCTGTGCTCCCAAAAGCCAAGGCAAAGGGCCACGCTGGCAAGAACGGCAAGTCCGACGGTGCCAGCGACAGAGGCAAGAGTCCGGGCGGAAGCAAGGATAACCCCTGCTGGTACCACTTCAAATCGGCGAAGGGGTGCGTGAAAGGGAATGAATGCACTTTTTCCCACAGCAAGAAGACGGAGCATAAGTTGGAGAGCATGTCCAAGGGGAAAGGAAAGGGCAAATCCAAGTCCAGATCATCGTCACCAAAGAGGGATGATGGAGCATGCTTCGCGTTTCAGAAGGGGAAGTGCGATAAGGGAAGCGCTTGCAAGTATAGGCATGAGCTCATCAAGAACAATTCAGCTCCAGCAACGTCAAATGACAAGGCGCAAGCCAAGTCGAAGGCTGCCGCCAAAGCCGCAGCGCCAGCCATTGCAAGGAGGGCCATCGCAATGCCCGCGATAGTCCTGAAGCAATCGGCTCCTGCAGGGAAGGTAAGCTTCAAGAAGGACGTTGATCAGGTCGAACCGGACGAAGCCGAGACTGTCTACCACGAGCACGATGACGACGCGATGAGCGAATCATCGAGATGGTCTGGCGAGTCCGAGATCCCCGAGAAAATGGTGTGGTTCAAGGAAGTGCTCGACGTCGACGAGAATGGGGAGATCACCTACCTCGAAGACGAGAGAAGGCAATGGGAACGAAAAGGGAGAATGGTACGGTTATGAGGACAATGAGAATGAGCCTTATCAGTACGTGTACGTCGACGAGAAGAAGTTCAAAAGCAGTGATCATCGTGAATTATCAGCCTATCAAGTCCAACGATCATTGATACGTGCGAAGATACTGAGAGAAGTGGTGGATGATATATATAAGAAGCACTACTTCCCGGTGACCAAGGAGAGCAGCATAATGTTCGAGTATGATCGGAACAAGGACGAGATCAAGGAATCGGCTGTCGACTGGAAGAAACAGCATGGTATGCCGAAGAACGTTTTCGCCATGTCAACGTGCATCAGCAAACGGGTGAAATGGTTGATGGACACCGGATGTGGTCATGATCTCATCGGAAGAGCCAAGGCGAAGAGCCTGGGTGTCGACATCGTGAAAGATGACGACGAGATCGTGTTCCAGACCGCGAATGGTTCCACTTCCACATCTGATGTGGCCAAGATAGTCGTGGACGAGTTGGACGAGACTGTCGAGCCGCATGTATTGGATGAGACACCCACGGTATTGTCAGTGGGGAGGAGATGCATGAAGATGGGTTATGCATTTCACTGGATGCCTGGTAAACTACCTTTCATGGTTACGCCAAAGCAGGGATTCGTGCACTTGCAGGTCAAGGACGACATCCCGTACCTAGTGAGTGATGGTAAGCTTCGGAGTAACAGGCATCGCCCTACGATAGACGACCTCAAGGAGCACTTTTCGGAAGTATTGGCGATGGTAACGAACGACGAGGCAGATCAGGGAGGTGACGATGAGAACGACGTCACACCCGCCGCTGTCGGTGAGTCCGCAGAGGCCGAGGGCGAACACCACGACGGGGCATTCGACTTCGGGCCACCCGGAGGAGCCGGTCCGGTACGTCCGCCTCCCGTGGCTGAGGAAATACCTGTAGATGTTGGGTCAGTCCCGCATCGACATGGTGATGCCGAAGCTCACGAGGAAGAGGCTGACGAAGATGATCCAGATGCCGGAATCGAAGTAGACGTGTACGAAGGATCATCAATAAAGAGGAAAGTGGGAGTCCTCAAGAAGGACGCCAACTCCATAGCTCATTTGCTTACACACAGATACCGAAATCCCTTCTGCGAATCATGCGTCAAGGCAAAGATGAGACACTTCAGATCACGAACGGGAGCATTCAAAAGAGAAGTGAAGACGTTCGGTGACCTGGTGACGTTCGACTTTGTGACGGCATCAGGAGATCATGAAGTGGAAGGCAGGTATGCGCTCATCATCCGGGACATATATACCGGAATTATCATGGCTTATCCCACCGCGAGAAGAGACACTGACTCAGTCGTCAGGGCTATCAAGCACTTCTGCGGGAGGAGGAAAATCAAGCAGGTATATTCGGATGATGGCCCGGAACTGATCAATGCGTGCGTGGAGCTGAAGCTGAACCACGACCTATCGCTGCCTGGACGGCCGCAGAACAATTCCCTTGCTGAAAGAACAAATCAATTCATCATTGACCAGACTTCGGCTTGTCTAGTACATGCCGGTCTACCCACGTGTTATTGGGTGCAGGCCATCACCACTCTGTGCCATCTCATGAACATCGAAGAGGTGAACGGATCGAGTGCATGGATGAGGCTGCATGGCGAGGAGTTCAAGGGCGAGAAGATACCTTTTGGTGCGCTAGTGGACTTCAAGCCGAGCGAAGCACGAGGGGGAAAGAGGGAGAAGTTCGAGCCGAGAGGGGAAACTGGTATATTTGCTGGATATGTGTTGAGCACCGGTATGCATTGGGCAAACAAGTATCGTGCTTGGGCACTTACTGCATTTGCGGGTGCAGAGCTGAACATCAAGAAGGCAAAGGTTCCACCTCGGTTGAGAATGCCACATCAGACGGAGAGGATGATTCTGAAATCTCCTCTGACATTCCCAATACAACAGAAGTACAAGGTTGCCAACGAGACTTTGGAAGGAATAGAGATGTCTATCGATGCAATCGGTCTGGATGCACGTGACCGCCTGATCGAGGATGAGGACTACGAGCCTGAATTGTTGCAGAGTGACGAGAAGCGACTGCTTGACGATGAAGTCGATCAGATCGCTGGTCTACTGCTCGACGATGGCCCGGAGGTAATCGCCGGAGATCGGGGGGATCATGCAGGAGAAGAAGATGCTAGACCGAGCTCCTCAAAAGGGAAAGGAGATGGACACTCTAAGGGCGATGAGAAGGTTGCGAAGTCCGACCTTCCACACGTGTCAGTTGGGCTACCCGGGGATGGTATCACGTACGTCAACGACGATGGCAAGGAGGTTAAGATCGACAAGGCCGGGAGACCGTATCCTGTCGGGAAGGACGGATTCAGGCTAATGAAGACATCGAGACCTCCAGAGTTCACTCCTGAAGAATGGAAGATGATGAGTAAATATTACACCAAGGAAGAGAAGGCCGAGGTGAAGGGCGGTGGCAAAAGGAAAGAGGAAGATCCCAAGAGTAAAGAGTCTGATATTTCCGCGCCGGCAGAGGCACGGACATTACAGATGCCCGGTGGTAAGAGAATTCGAGCGATGCTTCGGAACCGCTGGGGTGGAGTAGAATGGCAGTACAATTGGGGATTGCGGAAGAACATATCAAAGATCAAGAACCCAATGGATGGGAAGCACTTGGCTGAGCTTGAATGGGTCAGGATTGTTGTTAATCCTGTCGACGGGGTGGTTGTTCTCATGGATTCCAAACAGTCCCAAGACGTCATGAGACGAAACGTTCAGCTTGAGAAAGAATTTGAGTGTCTGGTGGTAATTTATGCCTGGAAGTTCAAGTCTGAGGAGCGATCAAAGTCGACTCCAAACTGGACGAAGGCGGTTGCATCAGTCATGGAGAGTCATAAAGACGAAGCTGAGACGGCATCGGGGACGGATCCATCGGTCGACGAATCGACGGACCTCACCTGGTATGAATGGGAGGAGTCTGCTGAGATAGTTTCTGGAAAAGTGCCACTCGCGATGCCAGCGATAGGCGAGGACGGTGAAGCCAAGAAGTACCCATCGATGCCGTGCGTGACTTCTGAGCGAATACAGCACAGAGAGAAAGCTGTGAAAGTTGTACGATTCTTCGACGCTTTAGTATCCAGGCCGGTAGGCCGGAAAGAGATGTTGACCAACCCTGATGCATTGGCATCAATGAAGAAAGAGTGGTCGGGATTAATCGACCAGGGGGTCTTCGATCTTGGCGCGGTGCGTGAATATGACGCTGTAGCCAGAGAAGCAAAAGCGAAGGGGGAAGAAATACACATGGCTCGCGCACATGGCATTTGCGTTGAAAAGCACTCACAGTTGCCTGTTGGTGATCCTAAGAGGAAGTTCAAGGGTAGAGGCGTGTTGCTGGGGAACCAAGTGAAGAACCAAAGCTTTGAGGCTGCGATGTTTCAAGATTTGGGGAACTCTCCTGCTTCATTTGAAGCCTCGCGTTGGGCGGATTTTCTGGGTTGTCATGATGGCTGGGATGTGCAGATGGCCGACGCTGTTCAGGCGTACATACAGGCCACCTTGAGAGGCACGCCGTGTTGATTGAATTGCCACCGGAGGCCGTGCCGAGTGAATGCAAATGGGATAAGTACAGAAGACCAGTCGTCCCGTTGAGGAAGGCGCTGTACGGACACCCAGATGCGGGAACATTTTGGGAGCAGCACTGCGATGAGTCGGTGCGTGCCGTGGGTTTTGAGCCCATCGGCGAAGAATGGCCTTCAGTGTACATTCATGAAAGGCTCCAGCTTGTTCTGGTTGTGTATGTCGACGACTTCAAAATGGCAGGGCCGCAGAAGAACCTTGCCCAAGGGTGGAGCATGTTGCGTACACGTTTGAAGATTGAGCCCGAGACTGGACTTGACATGTACCTTGGTTGCAATCAAAGCAAGGGAAACGTCACTCTCGGGAACGGACACCGAGTAACAACGGTGACCTATGACATGGAACAGTTCCTACGTTCCTGTGTCGACCGCTATCTTGAAGTGGCGGGCGACGTGAAGTTGAATAAGGTTGTCACCCCTGAGTTGCATGAAGAAACAAAGAATCACGTCTCACGGAAGCCTGCCAGAGAGGGGCCGTCAGTCGTGTGCAATTGGTGTAACAATCTTGTGCCCACCGACGGTTCTGCCACAGTGCCGGACCAACGGGGAGGGACTCCTGAGTTGGCCATGAAGGAGCCCGTGCGTGGACACCTTGCTCCGCATGCCGCTAGCGTACTGATGAAGTTGCTGTACGGTGCGCGGATTGCTCGCTTCGATTTGTTGCGGCAAGTGAATCGCCTAGCACGGAACGTGCATAGGTGGACTGACTCCGATGATCGGGGTTTGCATCACTTGATGTGCTATGTGCATCATACCAAACATTGGCGCATGGTCGGTTGGGTTGGAGACCCTATGGACGATGTGCACTTGGCCTTGTATGCGGACGCTGACTTTGCGGGATGCATTGACTCGCTGCGTTCCACCTCCGGTGGACACTTGAATATACAAGGGCCTAATACCCGGTTTCCGTTGTCTGGCAGCTCTAAAAGACAGGGTTGTGTGAGTCACTCCACTCCCGAGGCCGAGATTGTTGCGGCCGATGTTGCCATGAGATCGATGGGTATGCCCGCTCTCAAGTTGGTAGAGCGGATCCTCAAGAAGTCTCCGAACTTTGTGTTCTATGACGATAACAAGGCTATGATCGGTGTCGTGCGATCGGGGAGAAACCCCACGATGCGCCACCTTGAGAGAAGCCATGGTGTTAGCATTTCGTGGATGCATGAGATGTTCACACGTGATTACATGTACTTGGCGTATGAGGTCACCGACAGGATGGCGGCCGATATTTACACCAAGGCGTTCAATGATGGGCGCAAATGGAAACATGCATGTTTGCAGATTGGTCTACTTGACCCGAGCTTGCTGTCTGACCCGGATACCCTCAAGGCGCTCACACCCACGTGTGATCCCATAAAGGGGACCATGCAGACCGCTTCGGGGACAGTTGACGGAGTTCCAACATTTCCGTACACACACATTCCGATCATGCCCCCGGACCTATGGTGGTCTGGATTAACATCTAAAGAGGGATTGCATGAGCATGAAGGACATGATCCGGTTGTTGTTGCCAAGGGACCCAGATTGATGCGTGTGAAACCTCCACTCGCGGTTATGACACCGTTTGGGAGCAAGTGGCTTCGTTCCACTTGGTTTCTGAAGAATGGGTCATGGCTCAAAGTTGAGGATAGAGTTGACCCGGGGCTACAATGTGTGCGAATTGATGGTTGGGTTGAACGCGCAGTTTGGCAGTTTCATCCCGTACCGGTCGCTGCACCGGCGCGGGAACGGTCTCCACGGCCACGACCAATTCACGTCGGGTCCGGGGATGTTGACATGCAGTCCGTGCTGGCCGCATTTGTTGAAGAACTGTCGAACGAGCGCATAGAGTTGAAGTGTGTTAACGACCTTGCTTTGGAAACGTTGCTCCGATTGAAATTGCTCATGCGTTGTCTGCATATCAATCACGAGCAGCTTGTCCCTGGTCGTTGTTTTGTTCCGTATCGCATTGCGGTGAAGCACAAGCCACAGTTAGCGCCGGGTATTGAACTCGCGATGGTCAAACACGACGGTGGTGTGCTTCGCGCTCCTGTTCATGTCTCGCTTCCTGGTATGAGAACTCGCACAGTCGTCACTCTTTACAGTGTTGACTTGGCTCGGCCTATCGTGCTGATGGCATGTTCCGAACCACGCAACTGGTTCACTGCTCTTGCCCGCCATGACGGGCCGCAGGTTGTCACCATAACTCTGGTTGATGACTTACTGAGCGAGTACGGGGGGAGAATCGCCAGACATGTGCTTACCAAACCGTCCGATTTGTTGTTCTTCGCCGGGCCTTGCACGGGGGGATCATCATGGGCACGCCTCAACAAGACTCGCGGAATTGACACAGCAGAGAAAATCGAGGCCAAACAAAGAGAATTTTGGAGATTGTTTGAACGGTTCGTTGAAATTAAACGACATGCCATGACAAAACGAGCTGCGATTTTGTTTGAGTTGCCTGGAAGTTGTGATTATTGGAAAGATGAGAGACTGCATGAGGTCGTGCATGATGGGACTAGTCACGAGTTTGATGGGTGTCGCTATGGCTTGAAACAAAGATATGCAAAGA